>JAHNEJ010001799.1:0-144289 GCA_022559845.1 Amorphophallus konjac | reverse complement strand
TAAAAAATTACATAAATGGTCAAAATATTCAAAATTTTAAATAGAGAAACTTTAAATTTAAAATATTTGTCAAGAGCTATCCTCCGTAAACTACCGCTTATACCCTACGTACTTCACGAACAAAATTGCTTAATCAAAATCTATATGATATGATTTGCTTATATATCCTTTAAAACCAACTACATTAAAATTAAGGATATCATATTACGTAGTGTATCCCTAAGTGTTCCTCTAATTCACATTAAAATTCATGTTTTATTCCCTCTAATTCACATTAAAATTCACATATAACCGTGAAAACTTTGGAACATAAATAATCATATTCAAATATAAAACACGGTACACATTAAGGTACCATATTTCATTCAGAAAATTACCTCTACACCCCTTAAATCTTTTAAAAAAAATTTATATCTCTATCTTTATAGTATTTATCATAATACCCCTAAAAGAAAATAGTCAGTGTGCCCTTCTACAGGGCATAGAGATAGTTTTCTATTTTAAGGAGTTTTGAGGATGGAGGAAGGATTTGTCGTCCAGCTGAACTGGCCGTCCTGGTCACGAACAGGATAAAATAATTCAAATGATATTCTATCTCAGTTGGTTGGGTGTTGTGTGATTTAAACGGGCATCTACGGTTTGAATCTCAGCTTTATCACTGTTTTAAACTTTTTTTTCAAAAAATAATTTTTCAGACACTTTTCAAAAAATCAAACAAAAACACGCCAGAACCGTGTTTCGAACCCAAAACCTCACGGTTCGGTATGTGGGATCGAGACACTTTATACATTTGATATTTTATTTTAAATATTAAATATTTTATAAGTATATTGGTTAAGTGCCTTTGTTGGTCCATGGGCAGTTCGGGTTTGAAACACACCGATTGCATTTTTTTCTTTTTTTAAAGATTTTCAATCAAAAAGCTTAAAAACCCATAGATTTCACATGATTCAATTTTGGGACGTCTTGGACCAAACACACAAGCCGCCTAACCAACTAAGCTAAAAATTTTCTTGTATTATTTTACGCAAATTATATATATAAAGATTCTTTGCACCTTACGGTACGGAACGGGACAGTACCGTACCGTCCCCGACAGAAAATCAGGATGACCGATACGACTGAATCGGCAAACCTTGCGTGAGACCCTCAACCAACTGACTCACAAAGCAAATTTATTATAAAAATATTAAAAAATATATAAAGTGCCACGGTTGCGTCCCACAAACCGGGACGATCGGTCATCCAAGTCTGTGGCTGGGACATGCGGTTTTGGCCGTCCCGTCCCGGTTTGGCAATCCTTGGATGGAGGAATAATAACACTTTTTTTAAGATTTTAGGGGAATATTATGAGATAGATGATAAAGGGTATGAATGCAAGGATAATTTCACAAGATTTCAAACGTATAGGGGCAATTTTTCCTATGGTCAGTTTCCATTTACATAATGATATAAATAAGTTGTTTTTCAATTTACATAATAATGATATAAATAAGTTGTATATTCCTGCTCTGGCCAATATATATAATAATTATGTTTTTGCTTATTTTTATATGTTAAAAATATTTATAGCTAAAGATGAGAATTTTTATTTGTAAAATATTTGACGATATTTTTGATAATACAACAACGCACCATTATTGTTTTGGTTGAAAAATCTTACAGAAAATTATATTATATGTTCTTTTCCTCTTGTGTCCTCCTTTATTGATGACACATTGTCATTGTTCGACCAACATTATTGATGTAGTTGGAGAGTCACATGTCATTGTTGAAGCAACATTATTGATGTAGTTGAAAGGTCACATGTCACTGTTTACATTTGAAAGGTCAGAAGAGAAATTGCTTCAGATATACAAATCTCATAATATGTTGACTAGAACAGAAGGCTTCTAAGTTGAAGCTCCTTGGCTAGAACTGGCTGTTTTATTTTACTTTGTTTTGAAAACTAATTAATTTTATTAAAAGAATGATTTTTGTTAAGCGATTAAAATAGAGAATCATAATCAAGTGGTTTTTATTATCTTCAATTAAGTTCTCATTTGGAAATGCTTATGGCCTAGGAGATTTTTTTCAAAACACCTACATCGTATAGCAATTTGACATGTGGGGAGATTTTGAAAAAAATAATAAAAGTGAAAATCTCATTCGAGCACATGGGCGAGCTGCCGTAAGTGGGTGAGAGATTTATAAGTTTTCATTCATCCACATAATTGAATCATACTTGATTCCATCGAGATTTCTTATAGATTACATAGTGTAAAACACTCATGGTCTGAGTCCGTGCCGGTGCCGTGTGTGTGGTCTATCGAGTTTTTGAGTGTGCAATGGTCTCTTTTCCACAAAATGTGGAGGTTAAAAGGGGTGCATGCACCCAGAGTGATATGTTTGCTTGGAATGCTGAATGTAAGAGAAAATTGGTGGGGCGTATGGAATCTTGCCAACAAGTGGAGGTTAAAGACCGTCTCGGCATGCACCAAGCATGATGTATTAGTCAATTTGGGGTTATAAATATTGGAGGAAGGCAGGGATGTGAACGTATTCTATTTGTTAGTGATAGATTAGATTCTATAAATGTAGTAAAAGAGGATGGAAGGAAGAAGGTTGGGATGGACGTAGAGAAGTAAGAAGTGGTAAGCGACTTGTGTTATCTTTAATAATTAGATACTATATCGAATCATCTTACTTTATAGTATGCTAATCATTTTCATCTCTATATATATATGTTAATAGGATACAATAGACACCTAGGGCCCGTTTGTTAACCGGGCACGGTTAGGGCAAGCGACCCTGTGGGGTCGCTTGCGCTTACCGACCCTGATTAGCACAATTGTGTGTGAGAGAGTGGTGGGACCCTCACCGCTCTCTCTCATCATTTTGCCTATCCTAATCGGTTAACAAACAGGCCCCTAAAGAATGGGCATCCAATACCCTTAACAGGATTTTTGTGCTTTTTGGTTTCACATGTTAGATGTTGTATCAATGACAATATTGATTTTGCTATTAATAATAGCTAATTAAAGATGAGTCATTCATATATTCCTTACAAATATTTACTAGTCATTGCAGGTGTTGATGCACATTGAAAGATGCTAGGCTGAGGGTTTTTGTCAGTTTCTAAAGTGTTCTTGAATGTAGAGTTATAAGCTTGGTCAAGAGGTGGAATTGAAGTTTTTTTTAACTCAAATAAGTCTTGTTCACTAATTATTTTAAGGACACATGAGGATACGAATTTAAGGTTAAAGATAAGGGTAAAAAGGAATTAGTTGTTTTCAGAATTTATTTCGTATACTATGTAGTAGATTAGTATTTTAGAGAACCCTTACAAAATCTTTAAATAATGTGACGTAGATATCTAATACAAACCTTGTATATATAGTACTCGGTTAAGTCAATATGTTGATTAGGTAATCTTTGTTTATGCCAACGAGGGTTCTTATTGAGTTCATAAAAATCTCCTTTTAAACCATACTTTTATTTAACAAATTCCAACTATCTATCAAAAGATTTTCATGCTAAAATCTACATAGTCTCTTTATCAAAAGAAATATAATGTTATCCGATAATTTATCCTTTATTTATCCATATCTGTTAATTTTGCTGAATAAGGAGAAGGATACAAATATACAAGAATAATAGGTTAATGATACTCTTTCTATTTGGAGAATAAAAATAAAGATATAATTATTATTCTCACAAGTTAAGTAATCTTTCACATCCCTATTCTTGTTATTCACACATCTTTCGGAATGATGTCCTATCCCATCATGTTGAACTCTCACAACCAATACCTGTTTAGTACATCACCACTAACTCCCAACCCTAGTTATTCATAGGGTTAAGAGTGAGATATGACATGTGCTTGAATAAGGGATAATAAGGCATGTTTAAATGAAATATCTACTCTCACAGTCATTGCTACATTTACACAATAAATCTTTCTTGAAATATGAGTCTTTTAAAGGTAATCTTTGAGTTGAAGTTTAACACATTATTAATGGTCTATAGCATCACACTATTATTAGGTCACCGTGATTAATATGGTTGAATCATCATAAAAATCATTGATTTATTAATTGTCCTCTTGTTTATTTGATATGTATGGTTTTTTCTTTTCTATAGGGGAGAGGAAAGGTGGGGATGTCCTCTTTACGATTGATCTACAACAACGCACCATTATTGTTTTGGTTGAAAAATCTGTCAAAAAATTATATTATATGTTCTTTTATCATTGTGCTCTCATTTATCGTCGACAGCATGTCATTGTTCGACCAACATTATTGATACAGTTGGAGGGTCACATGTCATTATCGAAGCAACATTATTAATACAATTGAAAGGCCATGCATGTGTCAATGTTCGAGAACCATTATTGATGTAGTTGAAAGGTCATAATAGAAATTGTTTGAGATATATACATGTCTTAATATGTTGACTAGAACATAAGATTTCTAAGTTGATGCTCCCTAGTTAGACCTGGCCATCTTCTTTCGCTTTATTTTTAAAACTAGTTAATTATATTAAAAGAATGATTTTTGTTAAGTGATTAAAATAGAGAATCATAATCAAGTGCTTTTATTATCTTCAATTAAGGTTCGTTTGGAAATACTTATGGCTTAGGAGATTTTTTTTCAAAATACCTACATCGTATAGCAATTTGACATGTGGGGGAGATTTTGAAAAAAATAATAAAAGTGAAAAATCTCATTTGGACACATGGGCGAGCTGCGGTAAGTGGGTGAGAGGTTTATAAGTTTTCATTCATCCACATAATCGAACCACATGTAATTCCATCGAGATTCCTTTCAGGTTGCACAGTGTAGAACACTCATGAGCCGAGTCCGTGCCGGTGCCGTGCGTGTGTGGTCCATTGAAGTTTGTATGTGCAATGGTCTCTTTTTTCACAAAATGTGGAAGTTAAAAGGGGTGTATGCACCGAGAGTGATACGTTTGTTTGGAATGATGAATATTAGAGGAATTTCTTCTTTCCTCCTTTCTTTTATCTATTTTTTCCTCTATGCTTTTTCACAAGATATTTTCTCTTTTTTTCTGTCTTCTCCTCTTTCTTTTTCTGCTATTTTTTTTTTTTCAGTCTCTTCCTCTTTTTTTGTTTTCAGGCCCTGCTACAGCGTGATAGAATTTTTTTTAATATATGTCAGAAAAATGATAGAGAGAACTAAAGATAAAAGAGGGAGGGAAACAGAGATCACGGGGGAGAGAAGGGAGAGGGAGCGATGGCAGGGAGAGGGAGGGGATAGACTGTTGGAGGTCATTTTTTTTAATATATGACGGCATGAGTTTCCTCCAACACCCTTGTTGGCCATGTCACATTTCTCATTTCGAGTTCGTCCATTTCACATCACATCGTCACTCGTGCCAATGCAGTATGCGTATTTGTAAAGGTTATAATAAATTGTACAAAAGTGGTTGATTGAATTATAAATTTAAAAAATATTTTAAATAAATAAATTAATTATATCAAAACTTTAATTTAATTAATATAGTGAAATTAAAATATTATATTATTAAATTTATTATTAATAATAATTTTAAAATTTTTATTTAAATTTTTGGGTGGACTTCATCAAGATTTACATTTTTATAATAGTGTCGGGCCCTGCTCGACTCGACCGATTAGACTTTAATATTGATAAGTCGGGTTTGAGAAAGGGATTTCGAGAGACCTTGAAATGCGGGTGGGGGCACGTCAGGGTGCTCCAAAATTTGATCCGAAATAACTGATTTTGGATTGGACCCCGAATCCATAAAATAAAGACATTTTGGGTCGTACCCTGATCCAAATTCAAAGAAAAATTTGGACATGGATGAAAAGTCATCATTCCGGGATGAGCTAGCTAGGACTTTTGGATGGTCTAAAATCTAATCAACACTAGTGACTGGAATCTAACATATATTGACAATCCATGGCCAAAATGGGGCCTCTCACAATCCAACTCCTTCCTGATGATGATATCGGAATTGATGATGCCATTGTGGATAGGATCAGCCCAATTATTCTGTCTCAGACTACACTTATACAACATGATTCCCCGACTAGAACATAGATGAGAATTCTTGGGAATATATATAGATGGCCATGACTTATTAGTGGTGCTTGTGGTACAGCTGTAGTATCCACCAATGTTTTAAAACCCGACTCGGAGCTTGACCCGGTTAAGTTAGTGGGTCACGGGTCAATGGTTTAATCGTTCGGGTTGACCCGTGACCCGTAAGACTAGAACCGTTTATAATAATATTATAAATTACCATAAAATTTTAAGATACCTTGAGTTAGAAATATGAAACAAACACTTAAACATACATTGTAAAAATTAAAACAAGTGCATTAAACAACCACTAAGATAGTCTAAAAAAAGAACCCAAGCCCTTTCAACTTACGAGGCATTAACCTGCTCACCAAGGTTTTTTGTTCCTCGCTTCCTTCGGTTCTGTTGTTTTGCAGTCACAAGATTCAACGGACCTCAAACAAGGTAGAAAGTTAGAAGATTTTTATGTCTTCCCAAACCCTTTCAACTTTCAAAAGTTATAAAATTAGAGTCCCAAAAAGACTATATATCTGTAACTTTAAATAGAGGAGTTAGAAGACTCCTCGTCTTCTATATTTTTTCATGCTAAATTAAAAAGTAAATATTAAACAAATAAAAAATATTCTTAGAAGTCAGATCCGGTTGGGTCATGCTGGTTTTAGCGGGTCGGCCGGGTTGCACTGGGTTGACTGAATTTAACCAGATTTTGGGTCTAAAACGGTCAAGGCACTATTCTAACCCAATTTTGGCACTGGATTGCGAGTTAATCGGTCTAACCGGACGGTCCAAGTTAGGTTTTAAAACAGTGGTACCCACAACTTCGTGGATCTATCCATTTGTGTGGTCAAGAGACTGCCATCTGAAGTACTGTACACTAGATACTGTTCCTGTCAAGTTGGCATCTGGTGTTGGAACTAAAATGTAGTGGCGTTTGCAAGCAAGCCCACACATATTGATCTAATTAATTAATGGCATGCATGTCATATATATTATTAGATTTACTCATCCTTCCCTTACAAGATTTTGATATGCATTGGGAGCTAGTTGATTGAGGACTTTAACTGGGTGACGTTGTTTGGAACTTGAGATACTATGTCGACCATGCGATTTTCTTGGCACGGTCAGGAGCACTGCTTTACCTAGCTTTGGTACTGAGTGAGCCACATGTTCAACTTAATTATTTATGGAGAGCAAATAATGCACTACAGGGCCCTGCAAGGACATCATAAGAATCTGTATATGCAGTCCAATTGTTGTGTCCTGGAGAACCTTTGTTGAAGAAAGGCACAATTATAATCCAAGGACCTGAATATCCATCCATCTGACCTCTCATCAGACTTAACTTTCTAAATATGCATCTGTCTTTTGCTGAACCAAAATGTCTGCCACCCAGCAGTAGGGACTGTGATCATAACAGACAATTGCCGGATGAGTCAAAACCAGTCCATGTACCACCACAATTGCCAGAGAGGATAATCTGATGGGGAGCATAAACTGTGATCATCACGAGCATCGACTCCCGAGTACTCTTTGCTTGTTGGCTGCTACGAGAGGATAAGTCCGAGGGAGAGCATAATAATAATAATATATAAAATAAAATAACAACGGTCACTTTTCTTTGGGGGCTTAAAAGGATGTCCCCGGTGCTTGCAATCGGCATCAATAATGGCGATTCGGGTCCCTTGTGATCGCAATTTGCAACCAATAATGACGATTCGGGTGTCCTGTCTTTGTCAAAATACATATGATTTCTTAAAATCATAAAAGAGGAGGAAGAAGAATATAATACTTGACTGGTATGTTAATAAATTACATCAAGAGGACACTAATAATATGCATTTATTGTACCACATGATTGATACATACTGGATACATATACCAATAAATTACATCAAGAGGACACTAATAAATTGCATGAAGGTGATCTCCATCGTGTTCTGGAAGGTTTCTGGACAGTGAGAGGTCACCCTATGATTTTGAGAAGATGATTTGCAGATTTGAATCTGGAACCGTATAGTTTGAGATCCATCCTACTCTGGGTCTCTTCTATCCCCGGGGTCCCTCTCCTCACTTGTGATCTCATAGATTTATAGGGAAACCATGCAGTGTGTTCTTACGGTGATCGACGTAATTAAGGATGCATTACCTTTGTTAATATTAATAAACTTCAAATAACTCAAAAAATATGCTAAGAAAAACTATATATGTACTCTATTCTTATGCATCTTTATTTGTCTGCATGCAATCTTATTTACTTTTTTAACTATGAATAATCATGGATAATTAAATAACACCGCGTGATCTCATCTATCTATCTCCCTTCAAAATACATGTTTATCAAAATAGTAAAGTTAACGATGATTACGAATAAAAATAAAAATTCAGTTCGAATATCTTCATTTGTACTAATGATTATTAAGAACAAATATCAACGTTAATTTTCATTAGTACTTATCAAAAATTTTAATAACAAATTAATTAGAACTTTCATTAATGATAAATATGATAGTTAAGTAAACATAATTATTTATTTGACTATGTAAGATTTTGCGTAAGTCTCCTTAATTAAGAGTCGAATTATTGCTAATAATGAATATAAATAAGAAATACAATTAAAAAAGAATAGGATTATTAATGTTATTTTAATCATATGAATAAAAAGTATTATTTGTGAAATCACCTAATTACTACTAATTAACATAGTGAAGGATAATAACCTCATCATTATTACAATTAATCATTTTTCATGATATATTAAATTTATAGAATATATTAAAATATTTAAAAATCAAAGTATAAAATTTTTTAAAGATAAACAGTAACCTAAACTTATAATTAATGTTATTTTTTATTTTTAAATTTTAATTAGTGAGACTATTGATGTTATTTATAAAAAATTATTTCTATAGTATACTTAATTCATGGAATATATTTAAAATATTTAAATTTTAAGATAACTTAAACTTTTTTAAGATGAATAGGAACCTAAGCCCATGATTAATGTCATTTTTGACTTTTAAATTTTAATTAATGAGGTTATTGAGTTTATTTATAAAAAAATATTTCGATGGTACATTCGATTTATAAAATATATTAACATTTTAAAAATTAAATTAAAACTACTTTTTTAAAGATGAACAATAATCAAAATCTGTAATCAATGACGTTTTTGTGTTTTGCAATTTAATTAGTGAGATTAATTATGTTATTTATAAAAATTTTTTTCATGATATATTTAATTTATAAAATATTAAAATATTAAAATATAAAGTAAAATAAATTAGTTGAATTAATCCACCCATAATTCAACTCCCTGTCGAGAACCCGGTGATGGCGACAAATGAGACGCCCCACCCACCGCGAGCCGCCGGGCCCGCATATGAACCAGCGTCCGCGGCTGCCCTTGTCAAACAAATCAAAAGGCGTAATGGAAGGAAACAAAATGGGGACCTACGTGTGAATGGAATCATGTCACACCACGTATGAATGGAATCGTGGCACATGGTGTGTGGGAGGGGGGTCCAAATCTGCAGGAAGTTGATCTGTCCGTTTGCGTCGACTAGACTTTGAGATGAGTTGCAATGGGTCTTCTCTTTGTTTGGAGTGAACGCGTTTGTTACTTTGGAGTTGAACGGATACCAGAGGAAATTACATTATATATATTTTCCACTCTCCCCTCTTGTTTTTCTCATCATCAGTTCTCTTCTGGTTGTTGTTGTTGTTGTTCTGGCCGCGCAAGCATCTGAACGAGAGGAGGTGAGGAGGAGGGATGGCACTGCTCGCTGCGGGACAGGCCCTGTTGCAGCCGGTGTGTGAGAGGCTGATCAACACTGCCCTTGAGGAGTATGCTCTGGTGAGGGGCGTCAAGGAGGAGATCCAGAAGCTGAGATCCACCGTCCGCATCATCGAGGATGTGCTTCAGGATGCAGAAGGGAAGCAGGTGGGATCGAAAGTCGTGCGTTCCTGGCTCTCGTCTCTTAAACAGATCCTGTTTGATGCCCAGGACGTCCTCGACGAGGTGGCCACAGATGCTGCCCTTCAGAAAGAGACCGCAGGTTAGTGAGGACTAACGTCGTGGGAGCCAAGGTACGCAACATCATCTGTTGTTTTGGTGCCGTAGATAATTTGTTGGCTGACCGTGGCATCGCACACCAGATAAAACACATCAGGGAGTTGCTAGATGCTAAATCAAATGAGATAAATTCACTTGGGCTGCAAATCTTAGGTGTAGGCAGCACGTCTGAGGTCAGTAGACCCAGACGACTGCAAACTAGTTCTCTGCCAACTGATGATCCCGACATCATTGGCAGAGATGATGAAAAGAAGAACTTGGAGGAGTTCCTATTAGTAGGATGTGAAGATGGAACTGAAGGATCTAGTAGCAGCAGGAGCAATAATGTCCAGGTCATTAGTATCACTGGTATGGGGGGAGTTGGGAAAACAACTCTGGTGAAGCACGTGTATAACAGCCCACGAGTGAAGCAACATTTTCACCCAACAATTTGGGTCTGTGTTTCAAATGATTTTGATTTGGAAAGGATCCAGTGAGAAATAATGGAAGCCATACCCAGTTTCCGACAAGGTAGAGGAACCACGCAAGACACAAATTGGGATCAAACTCAATAAGAATCAAAGAAAAATAGAAGGAAAAAGTTTCTGTTAGTATTAGATGACATGTGGGAAGAGAAATGATCATGCTAAGTGGGAAAGTTTGTGTGAGCCTCTGAGGTATGGTGGGAAGGGAAGCAAGATAGTGGTGACAGCTCGAAGTCAAAAGTGTCACATATGGTGAGAGGAACTCATATCCCTTTGGCAATTCTGTCAAGCGAGAATCTGCTGTCAGTGTTTGACAGGTTTGCTTTTGAGGGATGTGATCCAAATAAACGTACACAGCTAGAACCTGTTGGCAGACAAATAGCTGACAAATTAAAGGGCTTGCCGTTGGCGGCCAAGATAGTTGGCCGGCTGTTGAATGCACGATTGGATGTGATTATTGGCAAGTATCTTGAGAGTGAGAGATGGGCACAACCACGTGTCCAAACGATATCTTACCAATTTTGAAGCTTAGCTATGATCAATTACCCGGACATCTAAAAGCAGTGCTTTGCATATTGCTCCCTTTTCCCTAAGATTATAGCTTCTCTAAAGATGAGCTAGTCCAACTGTGGACGGCCCAAAATTTCATCCATGTTCCGAAAGGCTCCCATGCAGATCAAGTGACATGAACGAAAACTTTGATGATTTATTGCATCATCTTTCTTTGAAGAGTAGTGGAGAGGATTTGTGATGCACGATCTCATACATGATCTGGCTGAGTCAGTTTCTGAGGATGATAGCTTTAAGCTGGTGCAGATGACAGAAATCAGAGAATACCTGAAACAGTTCGTCATGTGTCAATTGTTACTGATAGTTTTGATCCTATGAGGCTGGACGAACTATGCAAGTGCGGACCCTTCTATTCCTGTGCTCTGTTGACTTGAACCATCTTGATGCTTTGTTTATGAAGTTCAAACGGCTGCGTGTTCTGAGTCTACGCGGTGCAAGATCAAGAAGTTGCCCAAATCAATTGGCACTTTAAAACATCTCCGTTATGTTGATCTTTCGAGCACCCTCATTACCATGTTGCCCGGAAATCCATATGCAACCTTCATAACCTGCAGGTAAGAATGCAAGCATCAGTGCTAAACTAACAGCCGCATCTATTAATTTTGGACATATATATATATATATATATGTATAGGGATATGATGCATGCTCTTTGTTTGTTTAATTAGTATGGTGATAAAAATATGAATGAGCAGAGTCAAGTGAAGCTAGCATAGTTCAGGCTTGATCAACATTTTGCAAATTTTGTGTGATGAACTTAATTACATGAAACGTAGCTTCCAAACATACAAATTATATATATGCTCCGAAAATCAATGCTTTTGATGAGACTGGCATCTTTTTCAAATATAATATATACAAATTACAAGTTGTCATTTGACCAAGGTCGACCAACTATAATGGAGGCCCTGTGCACTACTCAATCACCAGGTGAGCACCATTCATAATTGTCTTTACATATATATGCTCTTATTAAGATATTTTAATTGTTTAGAGTACACTAGACAGTTCCGATGAGCACAACCTTGTTAAAGATTTCTTCCTCTTCTATTCCAACTAATTCTTGATGTATATCACACTTGCACATGCGCATTTCCATTTATTAATTAGTATATTTTTGTTAAAGTATCTTGTTCAACCATATATTCTTGATTATACACACATGCACATATATGCATATGCAGGTTCTTAGACTCGGAGGTTGCGAATCGCTTGGCTCTTTGCCAAGCAAAATGAGCGCACTGGTCAACCTGAGTCATTTGGTGGTGGACAATGAAGTGGTATCCGATTACGTCCAACATTTTTGGAAATTGACGGCTCTTCAGGAATTAATTGTTCTGGAGGTAAGCTGAAGGAGTTGGCGCACATGGGCATGCTCCGACAGCTTCGAATCCGGCGTCTGGAGGAGGTCACGAGCAAGGAAGAGGCCCTTCAAGCGAGACTAGAAGACAAAGTGCATCTGGATGTGTTGGAACTGAAGCTGGAGTGACGACCGGCCGTATCGAGATCCGTCGTCGTTGCATGATCAGGAAGTCGCCGATGCCCTGCAACCTGTGAATAGCAGCATCAGGCAATTGCTTGTCAAAAACTACGGGGGAATCAGCTCTCCGAGATGGATGGAGGGTCCATCATCATGGGCCTCGGCCTCCACCTCCTTCCAGCTGCTGCAAAGAGTTGTACTCGAGGATTGCAAGAACTGGGAGGTCCTGCCACCTCTCGGTCAACTGCCCTGCCTCAAGTTCCTAACAATCCAAGGGATGTCGGCAGTGACACGAATAGGTCCTCAGTTCTATGGAGGTGGAGGAGGGTCCGATGTGCAGCCGGGGTTCCCGTCGCTGGAGGAGTTGGAGTTTGAGAACATGACCGAGTGGGAGGAGTGGGAGGCACCACCCCACCAGCAGCCTTGTTGTTACTTCCTCGACTCCGCAAACTCCATATTTTCAACTGTATGAAGCTGAAGGAGTTGCCGCCGCTCCCTCCCACACTAGACGATCTTCGGATTTTCTCTGTGGGGTTGACTCATCTACCCGGATGGATGCGATGCTTTGATATTGATGGTGGTGGTGGCGGGGGCTTTGATGTGACACCGTCAACTTGGTGCTCCTCCCCCTCCTTGTCCTACTTGACCATTGAGCTCTGTCCTAACCTGACCTCCCTCGGCGATGGGTTGCTACAACAACCTCTGCCGACTCTTAAGTATCTCAGAGTCTCCAGATGCCCGGAACTTGCCTCCCTGCCAGATACACAATTCCGGCACCTCACCTCACTCGAGACGTTGATCATCGCTGCTGCCCCAAGCTCTCATCGCCACCTTCGGCGACAAAGGAGGATGCCCTGCCTTCATCACTCCAACGATTAAATATTCGGCGCTGTGGTGACATGATAGGGGCGGACTGCTGCTGGCAAGCATACATAATCTCACCTCTCTCTCCGATCTTGGTATAGACGTTGGGCTCCCCAGACGCCGTGGCAGCGATTGGACAGCTGACGTCTCTCACGTCTCTGTACATTGACGGTGGCAGTCACGTCGACGACGAATCTCTGTCAACATGCCTGCGGGGCCTCACCTCCTCCTCAAATATCTGTCAATCTCCAACTGCTCCACCATCACGACCCTGGCTCTTCTTCTTCAGAGGAGGTGCGGCGTCGTCTCACGGCACTTGAGAAATGCACATCGAAACTGCCCGAAGCTCCTCCACCTGGGCCACGTTTCCCCCAGAGCCTTTGGATCGAGTCAAGCAGCCCGGAGCAGATCACAATGTGGCTTCGGCAGTGCCCTTCTCTGGAAAACTGATAATCCACGATTGTCCCCAGCTCACCTGCATTGACGGGGAATTGGAGATGGCCCTGCTCGACCTGGCCCGTCCCTGCGGCAGTCTATCTTTTGAGGATTGTGAGAACCTCCGAGTCCTGCCCGCCATGTTGAGGAACCTCTCCTCCCTCGATCGTTTGGTTATATGTGACTGCCGAAGATCGAGTGCTTGCCGTCTGCGGGCCTGCCCAAGTCTCTAGACAAGTTTGTTCATCTGGGATGCCCCGAATTGGTGGGTCGCTGCAAAGAGAGGGATGCCCTGACTGGCCCCTACTATCCCACAGTCGTAGAGTAGCATATACTAAGATGAATAATCTGATTTGTATGCGGGCTTTAACCAGAACGGCTCCGCTCAGTCAGGTAAATCGCGTAACCTCCCTGTTATAAGTTGCTTTTAGCGTGACTCCATGAAATTAACATTCATATTTTATATCAATTTATTACAAGAGCTTTTTGTATAGAAACCACGCCGAGAGACAAACTTACAAATATATCATTCCTGAAAATATATAGTTAGCGTGTATATCACTATTATTTTGGAAAACTTACAAATCTGTCACTACGGCTAACTTCAGTCGATGGGGGTCTCCAATATTCCATAAAGATTCAATTATTTTCATTACTTGAAAGTTAAATGACTAAAATACCTCTCTCCTCCACACCATTTAACGCGGGGGGGGGGGGGGGGGGAGAGAGAGAGAGAGAGAGAGCGGCGAGGGGGACGAGGGGGGTGTGGTTGAGGGAAGAAGGGGGCCGTAGGGGGAGGGGGTTGCAGACCAATGGCAGGTGGGAGGGTGGGTGGGGGGGGCTCATGAGGGGTAGATTTCTGATAGGGGAGGGGTATTAATTATTGTATATTCTCATGTATGCTTAATTAAGCCTGACCATGGATAGGTTGACGGGTGGTAACGGGAGGTTTCGGCGACTTGACATATTTGCAAGTTTTTCAAAATAGTAGTGAGATATATGGTAATATGTGTGTAGCATGATTGAGATTGTGCGTGGCATGTCCTAGCTAGTCATGTATGATTTTGTGAAATTAATTTTAAACCATGCATGTCTCATGTAAATGCCTGTATTGTGGAACTCCAAATATTGAGCATTGAGGTAGGAATTACTATTGATATTGACTATGACATGCCGGACATCTAACTTTCTGTATGTTATCATTGACATATATAGCTATATTAATGTCATCATGGTTATAGGTCTCTTATGGAAGATTTTGTGAGATAAAAATGTGATTTGTAATGATTATAGAAATCTGAGAGCTTGCTTATTGTGAATCGCTGGCTCGTGTCATTGTGATTCAATAGTGTGCCATAGTTGGAATTAATAATTGTGTGATTATAGAGCTTACCCCCATGTGGTTTAGGTTTAACTTGTTATATATACATACATCGGCTATAATTATATTGCTCGTATTTTCTTAATTGTTCTGCGATTAAGTTGGTGAATTATGATAGAATAAGGACCACTATGAACTGAGAGTATTTGTACTTAGCCCGTCTGATCCCTTCCTTTTTGGCTGTTGGTAGGCTCGAAGAATTAATAGGACGCAATGTATTGGAGCTTTATCTTTCCGACGAAGGAAGGAAGGCAGTTGGAGGATGGAATATTGTGGATTGAATATTTGGCTCTCTGTTCCGTTGAAATATTGGGCATGTAATATGTTTGATCAAATGAACTTTGTGACTTGTTTAATTTAATCACTCTGTGGCATGTAAATGTATGGTCTTAATTATTATATTGTAAATAATGGAACCTTGTTCACATGCATGGATGGGTAGCAGCATCTTTTTTTCTATAGTTGAGAAAAGAATTAGTAGATGATATTGGGCCTTTTGGCGTGGCTTGTCAGTTTAATTTCTTATGAAGAAGGCATTCTGTTAATTACCCTTTTTGACTTAGTATTGCACCAACGCCAATATTAGATGCATCACAATTGATTTCAAAAATCTTTTAGGAGTCATTCGCATTTGTCAAGTAAATCATAGCTAGCTTTGGTGGGCTTCAGTCCATTGGAAGATGTAACGGCCCAGGATGAACGTGGACGAATTAAGATGTGTGCGTGTTTGGACAGGTCAAAGGAGAATTGATGCAAGATTAGATATGTGTTTGATTAATGATAAATGGTTGAATCTTTATCCAGATAGTTTCATGGAAAATGGAAATCAATTATTTTCAGATCATAATATGATCAGAATTTTTTTTTGAAAAGGAACCAGAGAGAGGTAACAAGCCGTTCAGACTCTTCCAAACGTGTGCTAAGCATCCACAATTTTTGGAAGTAGTCCAGCAGGAGTGGAATTTCGAAGTTTCTGGTATCCCACCATTTGTTCTGCATGAAAAGCTTAAGAATGTGAAACAAGCTCTCAAGAAGTAGAACAAAGACATCTTTGGGAATGTCCAGGATAATCTACAAGATGTAAAGCAACATCTTCTGGACATTCAAAATGCACTTCACAAAAACTGCTGAATCAAAAACCACAGGAATGTCAATTCCAAGTGAACCCAAAGTATCAACTTTCTCAAGAAGAGATAAGCACATTATGCCTTCCAGTCACGTCTGATAAGATCAAGAGGGAAGTTTTCCAAGCACCCAAACATAAGAGTCCAGGGCCGGACGGACTTTCTGCAGAATTTTATCAAGAAGCATGGCATATTGTGGGAGATGAGGTAATTGCTGCAACAAAATATTTTTTCACTTCTAGGAGAATGCTGAAGCAATTAGATTGCACGCATATAACCCTAGTTCTCAAAACAGAAGGAGCTGAATATTAGATGAATATCCGCCAATATCACTTTGCAATTTTATTTATAAGCTGATTTCTAAGATTCTAGCAAACAGATTGCAGACTGTATTGCCAAAATTATAAGTACAAGTCAATCTGCATTTATAAAAGGGAGAGCCATTCATCACAATGTGTTGCTTGCAAATGATATAGTGAGAGGTTTACGCGCTGGAGAAGCCGGGAAAATTGTTTGTTTGAAGGCTGACCTAAAGAGGCTTTCGCTTTGGTAAGTAGGAGGTTCATATACTACATGATGGAGAGGATGGGATTTCGAAGATATGGATAGACTGGGTTTCTAGCTGCCTAGAAACACCAATGTTTCTATTCCATTAAATGGATCACCAACAGGGTTCTTTAAAAGTACAAATCAGTGTGCGTCAAGGGGATCTCTTTCACCTTATTTACCATCGCCATGGAAGGGTTCACTTGTTTGATTGATGAGGCAGTTAGAAGTGAAGCAATTCATTGAGCATTGAGCTAGGAATTACTATTGATAAACCATGCATGTCTCATGTAAATCCCTGTATTTTGGAACTCCAAATATTGAGCATTGAGCTAGGAATTACTATTGATATTGACTATGTCGTGTCGGATATCTAACTTTCTGTATGTTGTCATTGACATATATAGCTATATTAATGTCATCATGGTTATAGGTCTCTTATGGAAAATTTTGTGAGATGAAAATGTGATTTGTAATGATTATAGAAATCTGAGAGCTTGCTTACATAATATATATTGTGAATCGCTGGCTCGTGTCATTTGTGATTCAATAGTGTGCCATAGTTGGAATTAATAATTGTGTGATTATAGACTTACCCCCCTGTGTTTAGCTTCGATTTGTTATATATACATCGGTTATAATTGCTTGCATTTTCTTAATTGTGCTGCGATTAATTTGGTGAATTATGATAGAATAAGGACCACTACGTACAGAGAGTCTTGTTCTTATCCCGTCTTGATCCCTTCCTTTTTGGATGTTCGTAGGCTTGAAGGACATTTTATCAGTCTGACGAAGGAATGAAGGTAGTTGGAGGATGGAATATTGTGGATTGAATATTTGGCTTTCTATTTGTTGAAATATTGGGCATGTACTATGTTTGATCAAAACTGAACTTTGCGACTTGTTTAATTTAAATTACTCTGTGGCATGTAAATGTGTGGTCTTAATTATATTGTAAATAATGGAACCTTGTTCACATGCATGGATGGGTAGCAACATCTTTTTTCTACAGTTGAGAAAAGAATTAGTAGATGATATTGGGCCTTTTGGCCGTGGCTTATCAGTTTAATTTCTCTATAAAGAAGGCCTTATGTTAATTACCCTTTTTGACTTAGTATTGCACCAATGCCAATATTAGATGCATCACAATTGATTTCAAAAATCTTTTAGAAGTCATGCAATCCTAAGACGGGGGCCTCAGGGGCCCCTGTCATTCGCATTTTTAAGTAAATCATAGCTAGCTTTGGTGGGCTTCTTCTGTCCATTGGAAGATGTAACGGTTCATGATGAATGTGGACCAATTATGATGTGTATGTGTGTTTGGACATAGGGTCTTGATACATTACCCTACCACACAGACAGCCCATCAAAAGTTTTCTTTCTAGGCACCTTCTATACCCAAACCGATCAAGAACGTAAAATGTTCAAAATTTGAAGACCTTTCGAGAAAGAAAGAAAGAGAAATGAAAGGCACTAATCACGCGAGCATTCACATTAGACGCCTTAGTGAAATCGCCACCACTAGATCGATGGCACCTAGATTTCGTCTAATTAAGCACCAATTGCCATCTTACATTTGTTTTTCCCTTTTCGCATAGACTATCAGGCTAAGATTTGACAATCCTTGTTACAATTTGCTGCTAGTAAAGAAAAGGGAGGTAGTACACTATATTTTCTTATACTGCTGCGATTGGTTCGGTTTATAGATTAGGCGGATTATCAAAAATCCCTGACCCGTACATTGTGTTGCCCATCAGAAATTTGTTAGAGATTTTTTTGACTTGTAAAAGTTCATTTGGAACGGTGGAGGCTATTGTGATTTCACATGTCACTTGTGCCATTTGCATCACAGTGTTTTTGCAAATATAAATGCATCGTCGTCTGTGCCATTGGTAAAATGACAATGTCATCCTCTATAGCTGCCGCCCACATGATTAAAAGAAGGGATAAGATAGTAAATTAATCACCATAATCTGCACAATCCACTCAAAAAGTTCTCCTCCATCAGCTTTTAACTCAAGATTATCAATAGGGAGTTTTTTTAGTATATCTCTCTCCAATAAATAAAATCCCAATTCTCACAAAAGGTGAAGTGCACCAAGACATTGGGTTTGCCTTGTGAAGGTGATTGGAATCCATTCGCAAAGCCAAATCTTACACGGTGCTAGGCATCATTTGGAAACAAGTTTGCATAATGGCTTTCGGCTAGAAATCAGATCTTGAAATCTAATGTGAGAAAAGTACAGATTTGGCAGGTGAAAATAATGCAGTGATCTAATTTTGGACGCGTTAAAAGATCAGAGCAGATTTTGATTTTAATTGACACAAATATCCTTACATTTGGGTAGATATCAGAACTTTTAAAGGATTTTTGGTCCATTTATTCTAAAAGTACTACTTCAATCAGTAAATTCATTCACCTTTTTGAAAGCTCACCCAACACAAGTTCTAGAGAAAAAAGTATCTTCTTCCCCCCTTTCATGTCTCTAATAACCTGTCATTGGAAATCTAGGGCAGAATCCATAATACAGGACTCTCCTAATTATCCTCCGCTGAATAAAGGAAATAAAAAGTTGGCTAATGAGAGGGATAGCAGTTCAGGTAATATTAAGGAGGCAATGCACCTGAGATCTGCTAAGGACTGTTGGAATTTGGGCATAGTCCCCAGGTAATAGTCCCATATTGGTTAATGGGATGTGGTCCATGTGCTTATGACCTTAGGCCTGTGTATCTTGACACTGCAGTTTTGTAGATTTCAACATGGTATAAGAGCATGGTCTTGGGCCCAATCGCACATATTTTTTATCTTGCCACCACCCAATTAATCTCCACGGCTCATCTTGGCCATGAGAGGGGGTGTTGAAATTTGGGCATAGTCTCCGGGTAATAGTCAGAGCGCCATAGGGAGCTCAAAAAACTTCTGAGAAATAGTTGCCAAATAGTTATCTTGATTGAAACAAAAATAAAGGAAACTTTTACTACTGTTTTCAAAAATCAAATATGGTCTGATTCTGATATTATTCATAATAACTCTCATTCTCTGAGAGGGAGAATATGGATTCTAGGCATCCGAGTTTCGTGGATATTAGCAAGATCAGTCAGTCAGATCAATTTATTCATGCTCAATGCACTAAGGTGGGCACAGGGCTGAAGTTCAATTTGACTGCTATATATGCTTAGAATTTCCTGCAAGAGCGTAGAAAATTATGGCAGGCACTAAGTTCATTAGCACCTTCTGCATCTGTGAATCCACGGATTATGGCGGGAGATTTTAGCACCATAAGATACCAAGAAGAGAAGCTTGGGGGAAATCTGGTTCTGCCATCCATTCTTGGGGAGTTTGAAGATATGATTAATAGTTGTAATCTGATGGACATGATACCAATTGGAGGCATAATGTCGTGGAGCAATCAATATGCAGGTCAAAGGAGAATTGATGCAAGATTAGATAGGTGTTTGATTAATGATAAATGGTTGAATCTTTATCCAGATAGTTTCATGGAATATGGAAATCAATTATTTTCAGATCATAATATGATCAGAATTTTTTTCTGAAAAGGAACCAGAGAGAGGTAACAAGCCGTTCAGACTTTTCCAAACGTAGGCTAAGCATCCACAATTTTTGGAAGTAGTCCAGCAGGAGTGGAATGTCGAAGTTTCTGGTATCCCACCATTTGTTCTGCATGAAAAGCTTAAGAATGTGAAACAAGCTCTCATGAAGTGGAACAAAGACATCTTTGGGAATGTCCAGGATAATTTACGAGATGTAAAGCAACATCTTCTGGACATTCAAAATGCACTTCACAAGGACCTGAAGAATAATGAGCTTATTGACAAAGAAAATGAGGCAAGAAAGGCATATATACAGGCATTAGAAAGAGAAGAAAACTTTGTGAAACAGAAGTCCTGTCAATCCTGTTATCTTTGGGTCATTCTAACACTCAATTTTTCTATGCAGCAATTAAAGCAAGTAGAACTACTAATACTATCGAAGGTGCAGAATGGAAGATGGGTCATCCATAGATGACATTTGTAGAGTGAAACAGCATGCTGTGGACTTCTTTCAATAACTCCTGAATCAAGAACCACAGGAATGCCAATTCCAAGTGAACCCAAAGTATCAACTTTCTCAAGAAGAGATAAGCACATTATGCCTTCCAGTCACGTCTGATGAGATCAAGAGGGAAGTTTTCCAAGCACCCAAACATAAGAGTCCAGGGCCGGATGGATTTTCTGCAGAATTTTATCAGGAAGCATGGCATATTGTGGGAGATGAGGCAATTGCTGCAACAAAATATTTTTTCACTTCTAGGAGAATGCTGAAGCAATTAGATTGCACGTTTATAACCTAGTTCTCAAAACAGGAGGAGCTGAATACTTAGATGAATACCGGCCAATATCACTTTGCAATTTTATTTATAAGCTGATTTCTAAGATTCTAGCAAAACAGATTGCAGACTGTATTGCCAAAAATTATAAGTACAAATCAATCTGCATTTATAAAAGTGAGAGCCATTCATCACAATGTGTGCTTGCAAATGATATAGTGAGAGGTTTACGCGCTGGAGAAGCAGGGAAAATTGTTTGTTTGAAGGCTGACCTTAAAAGAGGCTTTCAATTTGGTAAGTAGGAGGTTCATATACTACATGATGGAGAGGATGGGATTTCTGAAGATATAGATAGACTGGGTTTCTAGCTGCCTAGAAACACCAATGTTTTCTATTCCATTAAATGGATCACCAACAGGGTTCTTGAAAGTACAAATGGGGTGCGTCAAGGGATCCTCTTTCACCTTACTTATTTACCATCGCCATGGAAGGGTTCACTTGTTTGGTTGATGAGGCAGTTAGAAGTGAAGCAATAAAAGTTCCCACAGCAGGCACAATTCAAGTTTCCCACATCACTTTTGCAGATGACCTGATTGTTTTTATTAAAAGTGATCTCCCTTCAATCCAAAAGGCAGCAAATGTGCTCCAGAAGTTTTCTGACTTTTCAGGCCTGAGGTTGAATAATGTGAAATGCAAACTGTATATTGGTGCTGGGATCACTAATAAGGATGTGATTTTCAGAATTTTGAATGTTAGAGAAGGGACACTCCCAATTCCTTATTTGGGGCTCCCTCTCTTCTCTACATGTAATGACAAAAGTCATTGTCTCCCTCTTCTTGACAAAATCAAAAGACGATCGAACTCCTGGAAAAACAAATTGCGCCTCTAAAGCTGGAAGGTTGGAGTGATGAGAATGTTCTATACTCTTATTCATCCTATTGGTCCGCTGCTTTTGCTCTGCCTGCAAGATTGATTGATGATTAGAAAAACTTCTTTGCAATTTCTTTTTTGGAATGTACCACAGGAAAAAAATCATTGCACATGGTTAAATTGATTCCATATGTAAGCCAAAGACCGAAGGGGACCTGGGTTTGAAAAGGTTGATAGAGTGGAATAAAACCTGTATGATCAAGCTTCTTTGGGGAATTCTAAAAGATCTGCCAACTCTTTGGTCATCATGGGTTGAAAGTAAATACCTTGCAAAGCATAATATTTGGACAATAAAAGCAAAACCATACCATTCCAGTCGATGGAAAGGCTTTCTCTAGGCAAGGGATTGGCTAAAGCAAAACATTTCTTATTCTATAACAGATGGACAAACAACAAATAATGTAGTTTGACCCCTGGGTCCAAGGCAATAATATTTGGCGGCTGTATGGTGATCAAATTAGGCTGGATTTAGGACTATTTGAAGACACCAAGGTGGCGGCTTTTATAACTGATGGAAGATGGAATCATCCTATTCCTACATCTCCATAGATGAATGTACTATGGCAGATCATTAACAGCATTCCCATAGCAGGAAATGGTACAGACAACATCACATGGAATCACCAAAATGGGAAGTTCTCAACTCATTCCGCATGAGATATTCTAAGGGAGCATCATCAGTGATATGAATTTCAAGAATGAGTTTGGAGGCAGCCAACTGTGCAAAAAAAGTCACTATGTGCTTGGCAAGCTACTCTTAATAAATTGCCAACCATAGACAATATAAAGAAGAAAGGAATTCAGATTCCAAGTCGATGCAGAAGAGCAGAGGAATCAGGAGATCACATTTTCTTTGAATGCCAATACTCTCAGTGGATCTGGAAAGAGATACTGATCAGATTTGATATGCACCTAAAGCCTATGACAGGTATTATCTGGGAATTTCAGGAATTAAGAAAGAATTTTCCAGGCAGAAGACCAACTACTAGACTGGCCCAAATCCTCTTTAGTAGTGCAGTATGGTGGTTATGGAGAGAGAGGTGTCTTCAAACATTTGAAGGGTCCCAAAATAGCAAGTTACATTTACTGCTCCATATTATGTCAGATGCTAGGGACTGTTTGGAAGTGTCTAATATTAAACCACAGACAAGGAAGGAGAAGGGAATCTTGTGGACACCAAAAATTGCACACCCGGGTATCCTGTTCGACTCGGCGTCAACAACGGAGCCGAGTGAAGCAGCCCGGAGAGACTGGTCATTCGGATGCCCCGAATATGCATACTGCCGCGAAGCCGCCTCCAGGATTCACGACAGTGAAGAGAAACCAATCACAAAGAACCCCACAATCCATGGGCCTCGAAGAAAATCAAACGGGCCACGACTCGTGCTCACAACGGACTCAAAACTGCCCACTTAGTCCTTCAACGTCACGATCTTGGGCCTTCAACAGCACCCCCCCCCCCCATGGGGCCTTCAGCGGCACACCCTCAGGGTGTCCCAGCGGCACACCCCCTGGGGGAGCTTCAGCGGCACACCCCAGGGTGTCCCCAGCGGGACACCCCTGGGGAGGGGAATGGCTTCTTCTTTATGTTAATAAGTATTTTGTTTGGGTATTTATAAAATAAAATAAGATATTTTATATCAATTTATTATGAGAGTTTTTGCATAAAAAGATAAATTTACAGATATATCATTCCTGAAAATATATAGTTAGCGTGTATATCACTATTATTTTAAAAAACTTACAAATCTGACATTACGGCCAACTTCTGTCCATGGGGTGTGGACGCACTCGAAATTCTTTTATATGTTTTAGTTTGGAGTATCGAGGTATCGTTCATCGGCTTATCAGTTTATCAAGTGCGGGGCATGCCAATCACCTAGGTGACAATGTGTTCGGGGTTCGAGACTAGAGTTGTCCAAAGCCCGAGGTGCACTCCGTCTGACTAATCAGATGATTGTGGGTATCACATTGAGACTGAAGACCCTCCGCGCCATAAAGGTCACGACGTTAATTATATCCCCTCGGAGAGGGGAAAACCTCTGATTAATCGCAAAGATTTGGGGCCTCAAGGCCTGAAGATCAAATTTAACGAAATAAATAAGAGATGAGGTGAAAAAAGATCAAGATCCCCTATATTAGGGTGCAAAAGAGTATTCACAATCATATCGGTCACATGTTGACCATTTCATGTTCGGACGGGCGTCCGGGTTGAAAACGTCCCAACCAGTATATATAGTGCCGAGACGAATGTATGTCAGGGGCACAACAAATTTAATATCTAAGAAATGAGGAAATGCGATTAAATCCTGGTCAAAACGGTTCAAAATCAACAGGCCTGTTGGCCCGGAGCGATGGGAGGCCATGGTTGTGATGGGTGATCCCCGGAAGCCAGGCACGCCTTACAAGGGCCGATTAATATCCCTTTCATAAGAAGGTCCATGGGGAAGGGCCACAGACAAATCACTATCAAATTCTTAAAGAGGGCATTTTTTTATGGATTTTATCATTTATGACATTTTTATACATTCATTCATCTCATTTTTTTAGCTCACTTCCATATCCCATTTTTGAGTTGTATTGTTCAGTTCATGGTTGTTCTTTAACGGCCAATTTACCCTATTTATATGATTTTTTTGTTTTATTTTGATATATATATATATATCTTTTTTACTGCATTATGGCTATTTCATGATTTTTTTATCAATGTTATTAATTTCCCTTTCTTTTGTTTTTTTTGTTATCTTTTTGGTCAGCTAAAAAAAACAGCTGACTAATTTTGATTTTTTTTTTGTTTCCATCTTATCCTTTTCTTCTTTCTGATTTATTGTTTGTTTTCTTGTTCATTTGATCTGTCTTATTTTTTTCTTTCATTCCTTTTTTGATATGCCTCATGTGGTTATGAAAATGCCCAAGGGGAAAACGGGCAGGGAGTCAACTTGGTCTGAGAAATCAGCAGGCCCTTGTCTATGTTCATGTTCATACTGAAATAGCCATTTCAAAAGAACATTTGACGCAGTTGATACTACTGTAGGTCCTGATGGAGGCAGAACCATGTATAAAGCACCCACGGCCAGTGCAATGTTTTCTGCAACATGAGGGATAAAGTTCTCTGACACCCTTTGTAGAGTCTTAAGAATTGTACAGGCCACCTTGGAACTTGCATCTGACACATTAGCTGATGCCTTAGCATCTGTTGCTGCCCTCAACCGATGACTTATAAAAGCCTTCCATGATTGGAGCGCAAGCAGTGCTATAAAGAGATTTCTTGTAAGTTGCAAGGGTTCTGCCATTTCAAAGACTGCAGCTTCATATATTCCATGCAGTATGGTTTCGCAAAGATTAATCAAAAGTTTTCCCCCTCTCGAGGAGATGTAATTAACGCCATGACCTTTACAGCATGGCGGGTCTTCAGTCTCGACACGATATCCATAATCGTCTGGTTAGTCAGACGGAGCGCACCCTGAGCTTCGGACCACTCTAGTCTCGAAGCCCAAACACGTTGTCACTTAAGATGACTGGCACACCCTCGCACTTGATAAAACGATAAAACGATAAATTGATAAACCGATAAACGATACCCCGATATTATCATATATAATATTTAAAAGAATTTCGAGTGCGTCCAACAAGTTGGCACGCCCGGTGGGATAGACGATCCCGAATCGATATAACCACAATATTTTTATCGCCGAATTTTAGTGCGTCCAACAAGTTGGCACGCCCGGTGAGACAGACGATCCCGAATCAATATAACCACGATATTTTTATCACCGAATTTTAGTGCGTCCAACAGGATATAAAACATATTACAGCTTCACGTACAGTCTGAGTGAAATAGGTTCCATGTAAATGAAAAACTTTGTAGTGGAATGTTATATATTACATTCTAGTGGAACATCGTCTTACCTCCCTTCTGTCGATGTTGAGCCCTTCCTCTCTGTGCCTCTTCCAACACTATTGCCAAGGACGGGCTTGCCCCTCTTCAGCCGCCCTCACCAAGGATGGGGCTTCCTCTCCCTGTGGCTTTGACGTCCTCCTCTCTTCTACTTTTTCTACTTCCTTTTGCCCTTCGACACTGCCTCGTAGCATCTACCTCTTCCCCTTGCCGGTCTTAGGTGCCATGGCGCTAGGTATTACGAACCCTAAACCCTCGCCGACGATGGGCTGACGTAGACGATGGGCTTCTCCTTCCGCCCCTTCTTCCGCTCCACTAATCACTCCCGCCGAAGGAGAAGAAGAGCAACCGAAGAAGGGGGCGGGAACCGGCACAAGTAACAGTGAGGCACAAGTAACAGTGAGGGCTGTTTACCTTTCACGGCGCCAAAATGCGCAATGGAGGAAAAGAAGAATGTTTAAAGGGCATTTTTGGTAGGTGAAAATTGAGGCCCTGCAAATGACTTGACTTCAATTAATGCTTTCATGTCACACCTCATTTCTCTACGAAGTTCATCGTGGATGCCTACTTGGACCAATCGCATACGGGTGTTGCACGTTGAGGTGGCAAAAGTGCACCGCATGCGGTGCACAAAACATTACTTGTAAGAAAAAGAAGGGTAGGAATACCATGTCTTATACACTCTTACATAGGGACAAATTAAGATCCCCATTGCGAGATATTTAAAGAATAAGGATCGATATAGGTGCAATTAATGTATGTTTTGATAGGCATTTCATTGTTGCAAGGCCCCCACCACCGATCATTAGATTCTACGGCTCTCATCATACCCCCACATGTGATTAGGAACCTGCCGCTTGTGACTATTTGGTAGAGAAACTTACCTATTGTTTACCATCGAAGGCCTATTCATCTTTGTCGACTGATCAATGGAAGTTGATGCTTATGTTGTCGATTCTATTGCCACCCTATAGCTAGCTACCTCTTCAATATCCCTACATATCATGATTCACATGGCTACATATGGTTCTCGTCTATCATTACTCTTCTTTACACATTTCATCGATACTCTGTTTGTGGAACTAGCTGGCCGGGTAGTCCAGTTGGTTCATTATCTAATTATAGAGAATCATGAGATCCCGAGTTTAAATTTTGTCTCTCCCATCACTTGGGAGAGTGCAAATTAAGTCCCTGGTTGTGACTCGACTAGTCTTACGCCCCGTCGCACATTTAAAGGGCGCAGGGTGCACGCGTAGACGCCTCCCCAGCACTTTCTAGAGGTGCTAGAGGAGCGTGCATATGTCCAATCCCCCCCATCCCCTCCCCAATATCTTCCATGACCAGAGAGTAAATTAATGGAACTCTTTTTTTATGAATGTTAATCTCCAATGGTACGTAAAAGGGAATTATTGTTTCCGTCATCTTAATTTCCTCTTTTACATGTTAAGATCGAGGACGAGTCTTTTTGCTTTGCCTGCAACTTTGGTCAGATCTCCCAAAGTATTGAGACTTCAGACTCTTGATCTAATCTTTGATCATCAGCTCATATAATTACTTGGTTTGGATCCCTCATCCGATAACGATACCTACCCCAGTACTGACCGAGACCAACAAATCAATAGAAGCAAAATGCACAGTGGGTGATGCTCTTTACGACTTGGGTGGAGGACACATTGCCCATGATGTGGCGACGCCGAAATCGAAGCTCCAGCCTCCACTCGGTTTGCACAGGGAAGCAAAGCTCTCTCTGTGTGAGCGCTCCCTGGCAAAGACTATTGAGACATCTCAATCCACATGGGGCTCCAAGTAAAAGGCCTGCAGGGATCGATCTCAGTGCGACGTCATGTGGTGATTGGCCACCACCAATCGCTTGGGACCCTAGGAGCCGTGGCTTTTGCACGGGATCAAGCTAGATCGGCTCAATTTTTAGGTTCCTTCGTTGGTCTTGATAAAAGATCAGAACTCTCTCTCTCTCTCTCTCTCTCTCTCTCATGCAGATGGTTTAGTATCGAGGATTTCGAGATCTAGAGAGATATAGAAATAAATAGGGATAGAGTAAAAAAGCTTCAAAAGCTCTCCAAAAGGAGATTTTTCTCTCACTAAGAGATTTTTAAAAATCCCCCATGTTACATGTTGCCCAAATGCGCCCTAAGTGGGAGTGAGTCATTTGGAGTGATATTATTTCACAATATGGATGTGACGTGCATGCGCAGGTGGTAAACGACTTCCAGAGCCGACATTGGGATGGAGAGAGGAACGACATTCGGGCATCCCGTATGACAACTCAGATAATTTATTTCTCCTCCCCCTTCCTTAATGTCTCCCCTTCTCGCTCCTCACTCCCCTTCCCGAGTGTCGTTCCCCTTGAGACCAAAACAAAAAAAAAATTGATTACTGATCATGGTGAACTTCACTCGATTAGATGATTCTCCTTTTTCATCACATGGATAAAGAAAGGAAGGTGATCACGCACGTACATAATAATAGTTGGTTAGTTCTTAAAATATATGGGTTGTGGGGTGAGAAACCTTGGTAGTAAAGCTTCCTCATGACATTACGTACGTACGTACGATGAATGGGGAATTTGTGATTAACATCACTATTTTAAGGGTCACTTTGATAATAAAATAAGTGAGTTACGATGAGTTATTCGCGGGTAAGTGAGTTTTTCAAGTTTTAGAGTCATAACACATCAGGTCATAGGTCTAAGACCTTTAACCCAGGGTTATCTCATTTCACCTCTCTCACCGAAATATCCCATCTGACCCCGAATAAGGTAAGTACCAAACTAAAAATATGAAAACTCCAAGAATAATTCATCCCGGACTCACTCGGGCTAGTTTATCCTACCCTATTATTAAAGTGACATTAAGGACATATTTGATAACAGGTTAGGATGGACAAATCGATGAGAGAGAGTCGATGAACTCCACCGCTCTTCTCACACACAGAGAGGCTAACTAGGGATGTCGGTTAACGCAACCGACTCCCAAGGATTACTTGCGCTAACCCTGCCCGATTAACAAAACGGCCCTAAGTATTTTTGTTGCTCTCGGATGGGGGGTTGGAGTATACGAAGGTGTAGGGAAACTATGTTATAAATGAAAGCAAATCTTGTCAAATCAAATAAATCCATTTTGTTACGGTTAATCCCAGCCATCAACATCGAGAGGAAATATGATCGATGGACCCCAGATACAATACCCCCACCTGGAAGCCAGCCCTCCTCTGTATAAAAATTCCAAGTCCTAGCTTTTATCAAGGGAATCGTAGTAGTCCTGGATGACATGGGAGCCTTCCACTTCGACCACCTTCATCCCGTGGCCCTGGATCCTGAAGTTGATCTATGTCGACATACACACATTGGAGATCCTGAACATGTACGTCTTCCTCAAGGGCCACTTTGATTGCGGAATTATCGGGAGAATATCTCAACTGATGAGAGAGGAGGGTATGGTGGGGCCCGTCTCCTCCTCACACACAATCCGCTAACTGAGGGCGGTTAACTTGCTCGACCCCAGAGCTTGCTCGACCCTCCGGAGTCGAGCACGTTAACCGTGCTCGATTAACAACGGCGCCGTAATAAAAGATTGGAGCATGTGGGGTTAAGATATGAATACTTTTTGCGCAGAGAGAGAGAGAGAGAGCAGATCTCTCTCCGGTAATTGGTATGAACATTGGAATGATATATACATACCTTGATCTCCACTGAAGGTGGAGTATTGGGGACGCCCGTTTATGAGGAGACCATCTCCAGGAGAAGGGAGAGCTTTCCCAGCATCCATAGACTGCCTCGTTGCCTGCAACAAGCGCACACCAAACGTATCAGAACAACTCTATCTTCTTTATCTCTTTTTTCTGTTCTTTGTTACGGGTTTAACGCGCATTGTGATGGTCGTTTCCTCACGGACCTTGTGATTTTTTTTTCCGGTTCTTTATCAGAAGATGTAAAGTATTTTGTGTTAACATATTAACATAGTGTAATATTAAAGCGTTAACACCTTTAACATAGGAATTTAACGTGTCAATGGGTCAGCCCGGGTCTGGACTTAGGTCGGCCCGGCCCGAGTCTGATTTATCAACATTAAAACTCGAGCCCGGCCCGAGCCTGAATTATCAACTTTAAAGCCCGAGCCTGACTCAGACCCGAGCTATGTCGGGCCGGGCAAGGTCGTGCCCGATATTATTAAGAAATTGTAAAGCCCGACTAAGATCCAGCTCGATCCGACAACTTAAATAAAAATAATAAAAAATAAAAAATAATATATTTAATAACATAAAATTTATAATCTCATTAAATTAATTAAACTTTTAATATTAATTATATAATTTATGTGAATATAGAGTTTTAAAATTTTTAATTAAGTAAAATAACATAATTTTAATTAAGTAATTTTTAAAATTTGAAAGGAGAGAAAAAAGAAAACGGGTCGGGCCGGCCTGTGGGCCGAACTCAAAGCCCGAGTCTGACCCGTGGGCCTAGTCGGGCCGGACATTTAAGTCCGACTAAGGGTCCACGGGTCGAAAAAGGCCTTCCGACCCGGCCCGAAATTGGGTCAGGCCCGCGCGCGGGCCTGTCGGGCCGGTTCGACCCATTGACAGCCCTAACTTAACGTAGTCAAAGTATTAAGATAATAAGTATTAGAATAATAATAATAGAAGGATGTTAAGTTGTTAAACTATTAATGTAAACAATATTGTTGGCTGTTATAATTAGTGTGTTGTCAAACTAATGTTCTAACATAATAATGACGTGATATAGAAAAGATTAAGACGTTACCACGTTAAGATATTAATGTGTCAAGATATTAATGTCTCATTACATTAATATCTATACCTTATTAATATCATGATAATGTCATATTCTGATAAAATGTGAATATCATGTGACACTATAATGGATTACTATGTCAATGCCAAATTACATTAATATTAACATGTTGACACATTAATTTTTTATCTCTTACTCTATTACTACATTAATATGCTAGAATTTTAAGATCAAAATGCAATTTATATGGGAATTAGGAAGGCACCCTTGCAATGGATGCATAAGTGAACGCAGCGTGATCGTAGGGAAGGAGCGAGTGATGACACGTTGTTGGAGCTCATGTTTAAATACCGAGAGACATGAGATCGAAATTTATAAATTTACACATATATATATATATATATATATATATATATATATATATATATTATTCATAATTGGTTGATTCGATTTGACTCATCTTGACTAGACTGACTTAGATAGTATCAAGAGAGCTTTGAGTTAAAGAGTCACCCATATTGTATTGAGTCATTATGAATTATTTAATAATAATATAATATAATATATAAAAATAATTTAATTTTTAAAATCAATATAACAATAGTCATGTATGGATTTTGCATTTCATTGATAAAGAGCTTAAATTTTATTGTTGAGTTTATTTCAAAAATATGACCCGACCGAATCAATTCAAATTGGATCTAAGTTGAGTCCACTGATATCGGATCCAAAAAAATCAAATAAAATGCACATCTAGGAGTCGGGGAACCTTGTTTCCGTTAAGAGCGCACAAACAAGAGGAAGATGTAGGAAATATTTGAGCAATATACTAGTCCGGATATGAACAAGCCAATTATCAAACTAATCTACTATAATATCAAAAGGGAAACGAGTTTAGAATCACAGAGAGAAACGTGTCTCGCATGACAAACAGAAGATGCCCCCTCCTCGTAGCATATGGTTCATCGATACTCTATCCTCGAGATATGACTCAACCCCACGATTCCACCGACTTCTCTAGGTGCAAGTCTAGAGTAACCTCGAACTGATCACTTGTTGATGAAGAGAGCAAAAGAAATTGCTGAAGCCAGAGAGTAGAGAATTCGCTTCGACGCCGACATAAATAATTAATTAAATAAATAAATATTATTTATTTATATTTGATTAAATTATTTAATTTAAAATATAATTCGAGTCCACCTCTTATGTCCCCCGGGTCATTTTACCCTTCCTGGAAAATCATGTTAGGCAGCATTTATGCTTAACATCTTACCCTTCCTGTCATAAGAGGGGGCATTAATTGCATGGAACTTAACGGAGACTGTTGGATTTACTTACCCTGTTGCCCTTACGATAGGAGGGAGGGGGAGAGAGAGAGATGTGCGTGATTATGGGATAAACATGGTCTTGGAGAAATGTGAACTAGTCCATAATAAAATAAGCGGGTTACGATGAGTTATCTCTTCGCGGGTAAGGCATGAGTTATTCAAGTTTATCGATCATAATACGTCACTCGGCGTTGGATAGATAGGTTTAAGACCTTTTAACCCAAGGTTAACTCGTTTCACCTCTTTCACCGGAATATCCAATCCGACTCTGGATAAGACAAGTGCCAAACTAAAAATATGAAAACTCCAAGAATAATTCACCCCGGACTCACTCTGGTTAGTTTATCCTACCCCATTATCAAAGTGACACTAAGGGCATGTTTGATGACAGGTTAGGATGGGCAAATCAATGAGAGAGAGGGAGTCAATGAACTCCACCGCTCTTCTCACACACGGAGAGACTAATTACCGAGGTCAATTAGCACGACTGACCTTCGAGGGTTGCTTGCGCTAACCTTGCCCAATATGATTAACAAAGCGGCCCTAAGTATTTTTGTTGCTCTCGTATCAGGGGGTTGGCCGGAGTATACAGAGGTGTAGGGAAACTATATATATATGTTAAAAATGAAAGTAAATCTTGTCAAATCAAATTAATCCATTTTGTTACGGTTAATCTTAATCGTCAACAAAGAGAAGAAATAGGAAACAAAGTGCAGAGTGCAAGCGCGAAATACTTGAATTGTTTAGTAACAATTGGCTTAGTATCAATATAAAAATTCGGCAGATACGATCGATGGACTCCAAGTACATTAATACCCCCACCTGGAAGCCATCCCTACTCTGTATAAAAATTCCAAGACCGACCTAGCTTTTACAAAAGAATTATACATTTAATTTATCTCTAACAAGATGTTTAGCCTTATTTTTTTTCTCCAAAATTAAAGATGTGGGCAATATTCTTTCACCACTAATTAATACAGGTGTATTTTGTCGTTGCGACCGCATGCATGCCACTTGGTTAATTTTCTAGTGACGTCTGCACGGGATTTACTAGCTAGTCTGCGGCCGGGTTTGGTGCACAATTTTATACGTTTTGGATGATAATCTAAAAGTATACCTGAGAGCAGAGTTCGCCGACTCAGTGATCCGTACCGGATCGGTTCTTCCCTAATCCGGTACGGTACACCTAAAATACACTAACATTTTTTGTGACTCGACTCGACTCGGCCCGAGTCGGCACGAGTCGGCCTGTCTCGTTTCTTCCTTGATCCGGTACGATACGCCCAAGTCGGGCGAGTCAAAAACCGAGTCGTCGAACCATGCCTGAGAGTGGGTGAGGAGACATTGAACCCATCCGAGTGCGCTAGGTTTCTTAATTAGAGAGAATTTGAAATGTGTGAGAGGTATTGTTTAAAAAATCGCTGCTAATTACGTGCCTAATTAACCGACTTTTATTTGCACCGTAAACAGTCAAGTACGTACGTAAGTATCCTCATTTTTTATTTTTAAGATTTAATTAGTAATATAAATACTTTTTATTAAATACTTTATTATTTTAATTATAAATTTATTTTATAAATTTTATTAAAAACAATTACAAATAAAAAATAAATGAGTTCAGAGTATGAATAATGCCGAGATATGTGCCCGTTGTTAATTAGTTGGGTCTGTTAGATCGTATGAGATTTTTTTAAAAACAAAGATTTTAATAAATTTTTCTTATAAATTATTTTTGTGTTAATTATAATTATTATAATTATATTTTTTTAATAAAAATATAAAAACATTTTAAAATATCTCGCTTTCTCTCTAGTTTTTAGACTCTCTACTAGATTTTTAAAAAATATAAATTAAAAAATATTTGCACATGGCAGCATAGACTCTTTTTTTTTTTTTCAGAATCCACCCAAAAGATCCTCTTGCGGATTCTGAAAACTAGGACGCTTTGAGAATATCTCTCTCCGTTACCTAAAATCTTTGATTTGACACATAGCTGAGGTGAATGGAGCCGTTTGATTTTGTCTGCCAAAGTTGTCAGGGATTAGAATCCTTGGAATCACTTCGGTGACCCGATCACCCAAAATGTAGCCTCAGGAGAAAAAAAAGTGATACATATAAGAAATGCCCACTTAGAAGTCAACCCTACTTGTACAAAGGCACGTTTGGAATTGCTGTCTAGCTAGATGGATTCTGTTCATTGGAATCTCAGATATATATACATCAATACTATTTGTTTTCAAATTTGCTCGAGTCATCTCAACTTTTATAAAAAGAAAAAATTACAAGTCAACTTTTATAAAAAGGAAAAATTGCAAGAGGAGAGAGATAGAGACAATAAAAAATTTATTTGAAAAATCTAGAAATTGTCCACAATTAACTTTTTTTTTTCCAAAAAAAAGGAATTTTAAATATAATCCATAGTCGAGATTATTAGTTTCAATTAATAGTGATGGCATGTGGTGTGATGACATCGTACCAGCGACAGCACGAGCTGGAGGCTCCAATGGTTGGTCGAAACCTTCACTAGCTAGCTAGGGTCGTCTATATATGACGATGACTAGCTGGATTATCACAGTGCAGGCAAGCGGTGGACGGACGACGTCCTACCTACCGTACGTACGTAGTTAGCTGCAGTTGGCATCGGCATCCCTGATCTTACAAAAGAGGCCTTCGGTTCATTGATACCTATTTCTTGTGGTTATGCATGTGAAGGGAGACAATTGTTTGACCAGAGGCTATGTCGACTCCGAATAGAGAGAAGTGTGAAGCTTATATATATATAAAAGTTTGGTACTCTCAATTAATCAACATTATTTTGATATTGATTGTTTGATATCATAATATAGGAAGACTGATCACGGGGAGTGAAATAATAAAAAAATATATGATATATTAAAAAATAGAGTAATGTTTAGTGCATCCACAAGCATTAATTAATTACACCTATCAATGTAATTAATTAGTGTAACATATTTTTTTAATTATTTTTGAGTGAAACTCCACCTTAAACTTGTTTGGCTCTCACGTCACGTCACCACCACCTAGAGATATGACGTGAGGATTAAGTAAAAATAAAAATCGACCCCCGTGAACTGTGAAGGTAATGTTTTTTGTTTTGCCTAGGGTCACTTAGCATGGAGGCTAAGCAAGTTTAGGGTGAGGGGCATTCAAAAGAATTTTTTAAAAAATATTAATTATTACACTAATTATATCGACGAGTGTAATTAGATAATGAGTGTACTAAATATTACTATAAAAATATTATCACGTAAGAAGGGACGTCTAAGGTGAAGAAAGGAAAGAAGGCAATATCGACTGTTTTAACTTCACATACTATGACTGCAGAGTCCAGATAGTGTATATATATATATATATATATATATATATATATATATATATATGAATATTTGAATATCATCAGCACGTATATATAATCTGAGCGTCAGATTAATTTTCTCCATACATAAAAGTACATATCTATCTGTCCAAATAGTTAATTAGTACACTATCCGTATCCTTTAAAGACACCTCTATCCCTATTCTTATGTATCCCATACATATGTTTATCCTTTAAAATTAGTGGAGAACTGGAGATGGATATGTAAGGGTAGGTAAATAAAGGTATCATCTTTTAGATATTCTTATCCGGGAAATGACCAAGTAGAGGCGTTCTCACTATACTTACAGTGCGAACGCCTCCTTTAATCAAATTTAAGCATACTTTTTATTTTTTAATTTTTTTTAGGTGGGATCTAAGATCTCCTAAATTAGAGTGAGGATCAAATCACCTATTTTATTTGAGATACATATCCAGAAAAAAAAAGAGTGTCAATAGTGGTTACTATTCACGTGATAGTAACTACTGTTCATGCCCTTTTTTTCCTTTTTTTACTGTACAATCCAAACAAAGTAGGTGATTTGACCCGCTCCAAATTAAGAGATTTTAGATCTCACATAAAATTTTAAAAAATAAAAAATAAAAAAATTTATGAAATACTACTAAAGAGAGATGTTCGCATTATAATTATAGTGTGAATGTCCTTAGTTGATCGTTTCCATTCTTACCCTATCTACCGATATAAAGCGAGAGAAAACTGTATGTAAACGTAAGCCTCTTGTATATCAATCAACTCGTATAATTTTAGTTGAGCATCAGATCTTCTCCATACATTAAAAGACATTGTCACCTCTATCAATCCCTATTCTTATGTATCCCTTACATATTCTTATCCTTTAAAATTTTTGGAAATGGATGTATATAAAGGTAGGCAGATATATAAATGCATTGTCTTTTAAAAGCTGCTTTTTATGTTGCTTCTCTAAGGGGTAAAAAAAAGAAAAGTAAAATATACTTTTAAAATTTAACTACACCTAATTAGTTCTGTCAAACTAGCTAGCTAGGTAATCCACACATATATATAATATCTTTGTAAGAAACATGCATGTGTGACATATATATATATGAAAGTAAGTTTTATAGATAAATGAATGGAAAAATTAAGAGAGTTAAAAGAAGAACGGTATAGATAATGAGACATCCAATAAGGCAGGTCGATTGAGATCTTATGTATAAACAAATAAAAATTAGTGATCGACAACCTTGCTGATTGGAGAAGAATATACAGATATGACAACCGAACAGATAATCGATCGAGATTACAGAATACATATATACGTACATCCTTATCCGACAAACAGTATATATCTTTATCCTAATCTCGGAATTTTCGTCGCAGAGTTTACGAATTCACGTGAGAAAGATTTGTTACAATCAGTGTTATTAAAATTGGATCGGATCGATCTGACCGTCAACCGATCTAAACACTGACTTGATTAAGGCCGATTTGATCTAAAACTAAAAAATCGAAATAACTTGACGAACCGTAATTCAACCGATAAATTAATCAGACCTAGTTCGTCCTTTAAATAAAAATTATAAAAATATTTAGATATTGAAAATAATCTTTATATGTGAATAAAATTATCTTACTATTATTGATTTATTGCTATTTTATCATTTTGATTTAGATATATTTTAAGTTTTAAAGTTTAAAGAAACATATATATTAATTGTGAACAGTAAAGATCAACAAAATATTACAAAATTTTAAGGTCGATCTATTTAACTATGTTATTGTTATTTTTATATTTACATAATTACATAATCATGAATAATAATTATGCAAGTATATTTTCTTATTTTGATTTTTATATCTTATTTCTTATTATCTTAGACCATATAATCATTAATGTTTCGTGCATGATATATTTTATTATATTATTTAAAAATATATAATATTTATATATTTTAATATTATTAAAATTTATGACATCATAATTATACTACGACAATGTCAGATTTAAAGTAATTTCATTGAATTATTCAATGGATTCAAACTGAATCTACTCATTGACTAATATAATTTAATTGTAGGTTCAATTATTCAATGGTAACCTTGCATATAACAATAATATACATTAATTGAAACAAATATGCATTTTTTACCTTATCGACGGGACCAAAATCGCCCTCACCAAGCTTGTTTTCATAGGAAAAGTTATGTCGTAATCCTAAGTGTTCTCGGATCAAATGAGCTAGATTCGACATTTCCGATAGATACATCACATATGGTCTCACCTTTCTTTTTACTACTTAGAAAAGATAAATAATTTTTATAAAAAATTACAAAAATTGGTCAAAAAATTTAAATTTTAAATAGGAAAACTTTAAATTTAAAATATTCGTCAAGAGCTCTCCTCCATAAACTACCACTTATACCCTACATGTTTCAAGAACAAAATTTCTTAATCAAAATCTATATGAATTAAATTGCTTATATATCCTTTAAAATTAACTATATTAAAATTAAGGATATCACTTATTACGTAATTCATCTTGAGTGTTATTTTATTTCCTCTAATTCACATTAAAATTCACACATAATCGTGAAAACTTTGGAGCATAAATAATCATATTAAAATATAAAATATTGTACACATTAAGGTACCATATGTCATTCGAAATATTATCTCTACACCCCTTAAATCTTTTAAAATTTTCTCTATATCTCTACCTTTATCGTATTTATCATAATATCCCCCCCAAAAAATAGTTATTGTGCCCTTCTACGGGGGGCATAGAGATAGTTTTCTAGTTTGAGAAGTTTCAAGGATGGAGGAACAATAACTCTTTTGTTAAAGATTTTAGGAGAGTATTACGAGAAAGACTATAAAAGGTAGGAATGCATGGATAATTTCATAAGATTTCGAAAGTATAGGGGCAATTTTGCCTATGGTCAGTTTCCATTTACATACTGATATAAATAAGTTGTGTATTCTTGCTCTGGCCAATATATATAATAATCATATTTTTTTCTTTATTTTTTATATGTTAAAAATATTTATAGTTTAAGATGAGAATTTTCATTTGTAAAATATTCTAGAGTATTTTTTGATAATATAATAGCGCACCATTATTGTTTTTGTTGAAAAATCTTACAGAAAATTATATTATATATTCTTTTATCCTTGTGTTGTCATTTATTGTCGACATCATGTCATTGTTCGACCAATATTCTTGATACAGTTGGAGAGTTGCATGTCATTGTCTGAGCACCATTATTGACCTAGTTGAAAGGTCACAAGAGAAATTATTTGAGATATGTACACGTCTTAACATGTTGACTTGAACATAAGGCTTCTAATTAAGTTGATGCTCCCCGGCCATACCTGGTCATTTTATTTCACTTTATTTTTTAAAACTAGTTAATTTTATTAAAAGAATGATTTTGATTAAGTGATTAAAATAGAGAATCATAATCAAGTATTTTTATTATCTTCAATTAAGTCCTCATCTGAAAATGCTTGTGGCCTAGGAGATTTTTTCAAAACCACTACATCGTATCGTATGACAATTTGATAAGATATATATCTTTTTTTCTAATTACACCAAGTACGTATTTTCTTCAAGATCTCAGTGAGTGAGTAGATAAAATAATATGAATTACCCGTCCTCGATCCATCGTTAAATTCAAATTTAACCCCGCTTTAAGTGTTTGAGGTTATTTCAAGATTAATATCACTATTTTAACCTGAATTTAAGTCATTTTATTTTGGCGAGAATTGATTTATGTATATAATCTGTTTAAAAAGTAATGACTTAATCAGAGATTTAAGTCGGATTAATTAATGAGGCATGTGATTAATTAATTAGGTGGAGAGGATCCATCGGAGGCCCCCGACAGGAGTACCTCTGCATGCATGATGTGATTAATTAATTAGGTGGAGAGGATCCATCGGAGGACCACACGACGACAGGAGTGTACCGTACGTTGCCTTTGCATGCATGATGTGATGAATTAGATTAGGCGGAGAGGATCCATCGATCGGAGGCCCCCGACAGGAAGATGGGCAGAAAGGGGCCACGCTCTCAAACGGGCAATTTCATGGTATTTGTCGCGGGAAAAGGAAAATTCATGAGAGAAATTAACGGACAATATTACTGCAACATTTTTATCTGAACATAATGTATCTTAATGCCACAAAAATCTTTGCGAGAGAAACACCTTAATTTCTACCGTTAACGATCTCTCAAAATGGTTAACTTAAAGATGGATCCGTGTGGGACAAATTAATATTAATAACCTACCCCCCTACATTTGGTTTATGGATGAAAGGAGAGGAATCATGAACAGCATGACATCTTCCATATGTATAGGAACAAAGAGTAAGGAACAGAAAGAGACATTGGGGACACAATGAGGGAGAGAGAGAGGGCACAATGGCCCTCTCCATTACCGACGAGAGAGAGAGAGAGTAGAGAGACAAAGAGAGGGGAGGGAGAGCGACAGAGGGCGAGGTGACCCATTATGGCATTCGAGAGGGAGGGAGAGAGAGAGAGAGAGAGAGAGAGAGAGGTCACCGCAGTCTCTTTACTCGTCGTCCGATTCACATGGGTACCACTAATTAATTAAGTTCGCATACCCGGCCTACATATAGGATAGGATAGACAGATAGATAGATATGGATCCAATGGAGATGTACGTTGAAAAAGCCCAACCCGGCCGGCCAGGGGTATAGAGGCCAGCCACCATGCGCGCACCTTTCAATTTCCTTCTCACATGCATGGTTGCCCTATATAATATGTGTATTACACATCTGCATGCATGCTCGTTTCTGGATTCACAACTTTCACAGATCAAGAGAGCATCAAAGCCATAGCCTACGATGAGAAGAAGAAGACAGTCACCATCTCCGGCCCTTTCTGCCCCCAGAAGCTCTTCAAGATACTCTGCTGCAAGGCGTGCGAGTGCATCCTCGAGATGGAGATCGTCAAAAAGACCGAATTAGAAAAGAAGCCCTCTCCGCCGCCGGATCCAGCTCCGAAGCCACCGCAGCCGACCGTGACTGTTAAATCTGACGTCCCCCTCCCACCGCCGCCTCCGCCACCGCCAGCAGTAGGCATCCCCATCCTTCCCATGTGCTTGGCGGGGCATGCATGCCGCTGCAGCTGTGAGTCCCCATGCAGGCCGTGCCAAAAGGGGGACGGGGGACACAGCCGCCCTGGCTCCTGCGGGTGTGGGCGGGAGTGCAGACCCTGCCGCCGTGGCTGCGGCCGAGGCTATGAATGGATGGGAGGGGATCCGCCAGCTTCTGGTGGACCTTGTCAGGTCATGATCTGCGAAGAAGGGTCGACTGCTTGCATCGTCATGTGATGTTGACTGCTACTTGGCAGCGTGGAGAAGAAGTGTCATTAATTTGATGTCCTCGGTCGAAAGGAAGCTCGTGGGGTGTAACCTTCTGTTTGTGTAGATAATTAATCCCGTGCTCTCTAATTTTTTTTATAACGAAAAATCTATCATAATGGTAGATCTTATCGTCCCTTTTTTTATCGTAGTCATATAATCTCAGACTCACATCTCTCGAAGATTAATTATGAGTCAAATAAGTCTCCTCCGAGACTCGATCTCGAGTCCCAATTATGAAAAAGTGGACCTTTTCCACCGAGTCACTCGGAATCCTAAATATTTTATCTTCTATTTCTTTATAAAGAAATTAAAGAGTTAATTATATACATATATATATACTTGCTACATTGAAAAAAAATCAAAATTATCATATTTACTTTTCAAATATCATATAAATTATTATTATTACTAATTTTTAAAAATATTTTAAATGATGAAAGTATACTCAAAATCTGCGGAGAGATTTTGAGATTCAAATATATATATAAGCTTAGTTTGGGATCCATCTATTTACACTTAAAATATATAAACAATTAGCTTAATATCAATATAAAAAATTCGGCACTTGGCATGTTGGCGCTAGAGCAATCCGGCGGAAGATAACGATCGATGGACCCCAATTACATTAATACCCCCACCTGGAAGCCAGCCCTACTTTGTATAAAAATTCCAAGTCCTAACTTTTACAAAGGTGTTTAGCCTTAATTTTTTTTTCCCCAAAATTATAGGTGAGGGCAATCTTTCACCACTAATACATACAGGTGTACGTGTTTTGTCGTTGCAACCGCGTGCATGCCACTTGGTTAATTTTCTAGTGACGTCTGCACTGGGTTTACTAGCTAGTCTTCGGCCGCGCGTGTATGGTGGACAATATCATTCGTTTTGGATTATAATCTAAAAGTATTCTTGAGAGTGGGTGAGGAGACATTGAACCCATTCCGAGTGCAACGGGGGTTCATATATAATTAGAGAGAATTTGAAATGTGTGAGGGGTATAGTTTAAAAAATCGCCGCTAATTACGTGCCTAACCGACTTTCATTTTAAAATTGTGGTTGTGTTGACTATAATTATTAAAATTATAAGCTTTAATAAAATTATAAAAATATTTTAAAATCTCTCACTTTCTCTCTTAGTTTTAATTTAGACTCTCTACTAGATTTTTAAAAAATATAAATTATAAAACATTTGCACATGGCAGCGTAGACTCTCTCTCTCTCTCTTTTTTTCAGAATCCACCCAAAAATCCTCTTGCGGATTATGAAAATTAGGACGCTTTGAGTATATCTCTCTCCGTTACTTAAAATCTTTGATTTCTCACGAGATGATGTGAATGGGCCGTTTGATTCGACGGCTAAAATTGTCATGGATTAGAATCTTTGGAATCACTTCAATGACCCCACCAAAAAAAGTGATGCACATAAGTGGGGTGTCACCTCAGCCTACCTAAGTTTGGCACCTGACATCGACGCTTGAGCAATCCGACTGCATATATATATATATATATATATATGATTGACCCCGTAGGAGAAATGCACACCTTGAAGCCAACCCTGCATGTACAAAGGCTCGGTTTGGAATCGCTGTGCAGCTAGATGGATTCCATTCATTGGAATCTCAGATATATATCATAACTATTTGTTTTCAAACTTGTTCAAGTCATCTCAAACTTTTATAAAAAGAAAAAATTGCAAGAGGAGAGAAATAGAGATAATAAATGATTTATTTGAAAAATCTAGAAATTGTCCAAAATTAACTTTTTTCCCCAAAAAAATGAATTTTAAATATAATCCACGTATAGTCGAGATTATTAGTTCCAATTATATTGCACCCTAAGTTTCAGTGGTATCTTTTACAAAAAGATTACATTTATCTCTAACAAGATGCACAGGCTAGCCTTATCTCTTTTTATATAAAAAAAAAAAAATCGAAGATAAGTGAACGTCGTTTTGAATGGGAAATCCTTCACCGCTACGTACGGGTGTCTTAATTTTTCCGTTGCCAGTGTACTACGTATGCACAGTGGAGAAACAGACTGATTAGCGAAAGCTACTGTCTAATCTATATCGTTACTTCGATGATCCCAATTAAATCTGCAGGATGCTAGGTTAGACGTGCTAATTAATAGTGCTGGGATGTGGTGATGACGTCATACCAGCGACAGCACGGGCTGGAGGCTCCAATGGTTGGTCGAAACCTTCACTAGCTACCTAGGGTCGTCTGTACATGGCTCGCTGGATCACAGGGCAGGCAAACGGTCGATCGACGACATCCAACCGTACGTAGGTAGTAGCTGCACCTGGCATCGGCATCCCTGATCTTACAAAAAGAGGCCTTGGGTTCATCATAATACCTATTTCTCGTGGTTACGTGAGGGGAGAACATTATTTGACCAGAGCCTATGTCGACTCCGAATACAGATGTGTGAAGCTTACATAAAAGTTCGGCACTCTTAATTAATTAATGCGGGAATACGAAGTTCAAGGTCAACATTAATATTTTGATATTGATTGTTTGATATCATAATATAGGATGATTGAAACGGGAGTGAAATAATAAAAATATATATGATATTAAAAAAGTAATGAAATGATTAGTGCATATCCACTGTATTAATTACATCTACCAACCGTGCAATTAGTGTAACTTATTTTTTAAAATTATTTTTGAGTGAACTTCGCCCCCTAGACTTGTTTGTCTCTGACGTCTCGTCACGTCATCACACAAGTGATGATTAAATAAAAATAAAAATTAAACCCTGTGAACAGTGAAGGCAACTTTTTTGTTTTGCGAAAGGTCACGTAACGTGAAGGTCAAGCAAGTTTACGGTGAGGGCTATTCATTTTTTTTTAAAAAATATTCGTCGCACGCGTGAGTGACCGGAGGATACGTTGATGATCAACAATCTGCTGACGTGTGGTTGTTGGGAAGGACGACAAGCGATTGGTCTCAAAAGGAAAAAAAGAAAAGAAAAGAACTTGGTGATAAGATATATATCTTTTTTTTCCTAATTACACCAAGTATTTTTTTCAAGAGCTCATTGCGTGAGTAGATAAAATAATATGAATTATCCGTCCTCCCTCTTTAATGTCACCTTTCAACCCCGCTTTGTTTGAGATTTATTTCAAGATTATCTCTATTTTAACTTAAATTTAAGTCATTTGATATTGGCGAGAATTAATTTATATATATATATAATTAATCCGTTTAAAAGTTAATGACTTAATCAGAGATTTAAGTCTGATTAATCTGTCTCACCTTCACAGGCGGTGAGATAACCGAATACGATATGTCATTTTAAAATAAAAAATAAAAATAAATAAAGTAAATATTTCAATTAATTGTAATCGAATTACCTTTAATTCAAAACAATAAACAATGAATTCGCAGCAATATTCAAAGCAGACGGGGAGACGGGGCGGGGGGTTCTTCCACTTCCACCATATATATATATATATATATATATATATATATATATATATAAAGCAGAGCGTTCGATCACTTTCGGCACCATCACGTACCCACCGTACGTGGCAGATGGACTCTGTCGGTAGGAGTTCCTTTGCAGGATCCAACGGAGGCACCCGACAGGAGGTCGTGATGTGATTAATTAATTAATTAGGCATGTGATTGATTAATTAATTAATTAGGTGGAGAGAGGATCCCATCGGAGGCCCCCGACAGTATACAGGAAGAGGCAAGAAAGGGCCACCTCACCTTGCTACGGGAAAAAAAGAAAATTCATGAAGAATATCTGCATATATAGAGAAACGTATCCAAGATTGCAAAAATATCCATCAAATGATATTCTGCATACGGTTAAAGACCCACCCAAAAATATATGTATAGGATTATTTCTCCATTCCTACGATTTTGTGTAGTTGGTAATTCCTTACGATTAATTCGCGTAGATAATTTTCTACGTCTTGTTTCACATGGTTAATCTCCTGCGATGTTTTATGGCATAAGAAAATTTTGCTTATATAATTTTTATTGACGACTATAATATTTCTCATAAAATCGTAAGTAACGACTAACCGTAGGTAATATGAGCAAACTATAGGTAACTCATTTGAACGTTAAATAACTTCTTTGAACCATAGATAAAGTATGTTTTGAACGTACGTAATAATTTGAACCGTAGATAAATTGTATTAATCGTAATTAACCTCTTAGAACCAGAAACTAGTCCCTACCCGAACTTAACGCCCGCAGACGACTTGTCCCGATAAAACAGTACAGAAGAATGCATGGGATTAATTAATTAATTAATTAGACATGTGACTGATTAATTAATTAGGTGGAGAGAGGATCCCATCGGAGGCCCCCGACAGTATACAGGAAGAGGCGAGGAAGGGCCACCTCGATCACCTTGCTACGGGAAAAAAAGAAAATTCACGAAGAATATCTGCATATATAGAGAAACGTATCCAAGATTGCAAAAATATCCATCAAATGGTATTCTGCATACGATTAAAGACCCACCCAAAAATATATGTATAGGATTATTTCTTTATTCCTACGATTTTGTGTAGTTGATAATTCCCTACGATTAATTTGCGTAAATAATTTCCTACGTTTTGTTTCACATGGCTAATCTACTACGATGTTTTATCGCATAAGAAAACTTTGCCTATATAATTTTTATCGACGATTATAATACTTCTCATAAAATCGTAAGTAACGAACAACCCTAGGTAATGTGAGCAAATTATAGATAAGCCATTTGAACTGTAAATAATCTCTTTAAATCATAGGTAAAGCATGTCTTAAACGTACGTAATAATTTGAACCGTAGATAAATTATATTAATCATAATTAACTCATTTGAACCGTAGATAATTTGTATTAACCGTAGATAACATTTTGAATCGCAAGTAATCTTTACTAACCGTAGATAACTCATTTGAAGGGCCCAAAATAACAAGTTACATTTACCCCTCCACATCGACGGAGGGGGGTTATGATTATCTCTCTCCGGTATACTGGAGGGGGGTATGTTAAGTTGTGATCGAAGTTGGTGGGGGCTATGATTATCTCTCTCCGACATCGTTTACGTTCGTACGTTGACCCCCCCCCCCCCGGTCCATGAGGATGGTTTGGAATCATTATCATGTTCCGCCAGAACAGCAAAATAGGACTATGCACGCAGGAGGTGTCTAAGTGGCACGGATCTTATCTAAAGCTCCGTAGGTAGATCCGCGAGCTTGACTTAATTTTGGGTCAAATTATCAAAAAAAAAAAATTGACACGTGAATCTTTAATTAGATCTAAAATTTCGGTGCCGACTAAGGCCGCAGGTCGCCCAACTCGGCCTTTTTTCTCTTTCTTTAAAATTTTATTTTATTTAATTAAAAACTTTAAATACATTATTTTATTTAATAAGAAATTGTAATTTCAAATATATTAATATTTAAAATTTTAATTAATTTAGTGATATTATACATTTTATTTTATTTATTATTTTATTATTTATTTAACTTATCGGGTCGACCCGAGTCGCGTCAAAATCGAACTTATGAAGAAGCCGTGTCCGGTCAATCCGGCCCAACCTGACATAGCTCAGATTCGGACTCAAGTAAAACTTTAAAATTGACGAGTCGAATCAAGAACGGGCCGACTTAAATTTGACCCGAGTCCGACCTATGGATAGTCTTAATATGAATCCACCCAGACAAGAACCTGCGGATCAAAAGTAATCCGGTAGCCAGAGACTCACTACTTTTTTTTATTCCTTTGGATAAATTCGGGGTAAATACGTCGGGTGTCATTAATCCACGTCAAATCTGAAATGGCATTTTAAATCAATCAAACTCTTCTCTAATGTTAACAAAAGAGGCAGGGGTCACTAGTCTATTATGGCTTGTGTAGACGACATTCACAGACTATTAGGGCCTGTTTGTTTACGGAGTCACCGAGGGGATAGCCTAATTGGGGAGAGAGAAAGAGTCGGTGGGTCCCGCCTCCCCCTCACACTCATCCGCGCTAACCGTGGTCGGTTAGCGCAATCGACCCCCTGAGAGTCGATTGCGTTAACCCTGTCCGATTAGCAAAGAGGCCCTTAGTGACGAGTGGATGCCTTCTTGTTGCATCGATCGGCTTCTCCCCTACCTCATCGTGGATGCCATGGCCACCCCCAACTCTCTCACGTGCTTCCCGTGGCACGCACGCTCAGGCCATGGCGATGGTCCTAGTATCCCTGTCTCAGTTGGCCGAGGCACCCATTGCTGCGTTGTAGGCGGCGACGATGGTCTCATGAGAAGATCTTTTTTTCTTTTCTTTATTTAAATTTATTTTATATAATTAAAATTATATATAATTAAAATTATATATATAATTTTATTTAATTAAAATTTTATTTTTAAATAAACTAATATTTAAAATTGTTAATTAATTTGGCGAAATGGGACTATACATGTAGGAGGGGTATAAGAGGGACGGATTTGGTCTAGGGTTGATAAGTATGCACATTTGGCTCAATTTTAGATCGGATTGTCAAGTATCTTGAGATCATAGTCTCTTAGTCGGGTTTAAAAATCCGTCCTAATTAGGCTCACGGACTCAACTCGGATTTGAGTTTGGCCCGTGAGTTTACCCGACAAATTCTTCTTTTTCTTTTTTTTTCACTCAAAATTTTATATTATTTAATTAAAAATTAAAATTATTTTTATATAATTAAAAAAATTATTTTTAAATAAATTAACATCTAAAACTATAATTAATTTGGTGAGATTATATTTTTTATAAATTTTTCGGGCAAAATATGATCGGACCAAAATCAAGATTGTGAATAAGTCGGGTCAACCCGGCCCGGCCCGGCCCGACATAGCTCGGCCCTGGCCCAAGCAGATTTAAAATTGATGAGTTCATGCATGGGCCGATGGGCGAGCCGACCCGATCGAGCCCGGCTCATCGGCAGCCTAAATATGATCCTGGTTGACTGCTCAACTCCGATCCACCCAAACTGGAACCTGTAGATCCAAACTAATCCGGTAGCTAGAGACTCATTATTATTTTTTATTCCTTTGGGTAAATTCAGGGTAAATACGTGGGGCGTCATTAATCCACGTAAAATCTGAAATGGCATTTTAAATCAATCAAATTCTTCCGTGTGTAATAAATTTACGGTAGGTTTCACAACTGGATCGACGACATGTCCACGTCCACGTCATTTTATTAAGCTTTTATTATTTAAGGCATTAAACAATTAACAGATCTTCTATAAACTAAACAAGTATCTTGACGTAGTTCCAAATTATATTATGCGACCGAGTGACGTCAAAACCCCGATCTGACAAATCTTATTCTGCGTTAATGATTTTATGTGGGAACTGATCATAACATTATCTTAATTATAATGCCTTTGAACAACTTCAAATCGTATTTATTAATTCGTGCAGCATTCTAGTATTCTTAAATCGTATTTTTTTACCTTAACGATGATATAATTTATGCCCAGTTGGGATGTAAGATAATGTTAATTTAATTTAAAGCGTTATGTTTATATCGACCATAACATATATCACTGAATGATATATATATATATATATATATATATATATATGATATTTTACCATGGGATTACGATCTTGACCGTTAAATACATGGGATCTACATATAAGGAGATCATCTCTCATGTATTTAAGGGTCTAGATTTCAACACCGTGACAATTTGTCATGGGGCCAACCTCACGTGAACATCTCCCCGTATATAAAGAGAGAGAGAGAGAGAGATGTTGCCTCTTTCATGTTAAACCGGCAATATTATCCTACAAGAGATCCGATGCAACAATATTAACGTCCTTGTTATAAGTTGCTTTTAGCGAGACTCCATGAAATTAACATTCATGTTGGTGATGGTTTGAGCGACTAAGCCTACGTACGTAGCAAAAGATGTAGGAAAACTCTGGAATCCATGCACAGGGAGCGATTCCACAAAGGGAGAGATACATTAATGTGCCAGATCTTCTATTGAGATCACAGAGTATCTCCATGGAGACAAAGCATAACGATTATTATACATGATTTTGACGTGATTATCTGGTTTTAAAACTGACACGTAGTCTTCTGATTTTAAAATAATATTATATCTGCAGTTTTGCCCCTGACCGTGGTTTATGTGCAAAAGAACTCTTATTATAATTTTGACTCGTTTTTTCTTAGTTTTAATTTTCTGTGGATATGGACTGTAAAGTAAAATATGAAAATTTTAGTGTCGCATCAGCCGATGTAATCCCATTTGTGATGAAATAAACAAGCCTTAAACTTCATAGGCCCCAGCATTAATGTGATGACCGAACAAGACACGGCAAGGTACATGTCTTTAATTATTTTCTTCCATTTTTTAATTTGTTTTTTCAGGAAATATGAGCCAAAATACAATTAAATGTAGCGTGTGGTTGTAAGAGAGCCAAAATACAAGTCACATCTCTGTGTCGTGGAACTCCAAATATTGAGCATTGAGCTAGGAATTACTATTGATATTGACATATAGTGCTATATATATTAATGTTGGGCATGTGTGGTCTTAATTATATTGTAACTAATGGAACCTTGTTCACATGTACGGATGGGTAGCAGCATCTTTTTTTTTTTATAGTTGACAAAAGTAATTATTAGATGATTGATGTTGGGCCTTTTGGCCGTGGCTTATCAGTCAATTAGTTGATGTTAGATCAGAGTCTAGATTTAATTTTCGAAGCCGGGAGGCTACATACATAGAATATCCCGTTTTTTTCTCACTTAATTTCTCTCTAATAAAGAAGGCAACACTACACCGAGAAGAGTCTATACCTACGACTCCAAAAAATCGTAGATTAGTCTTCACCTACAATTTTCCTTTCGACGTTGTGTTGTCGGAAAAAATTACGGTAAGTAAATTTTTACGTATGAGTAATGTCATAGGTATAATCTTCACCAAAGAACTAATAAAATCACAAGTGACAGGAAAGAGAGTGGCTTCTCGGCACATTGGCAATTAACTACAAAATAGAAAAAAATAGTTATGAGTAATTTTATTTTGAACTTAAACATGATTATGTTAACTTGGAAATGAAATAAATAAGAAATTAGAGCACACAATGTGAAAGACTTCTACTCAAACTATAGCGACGACAATGTGAAAGATGTATAATTCTACAAGAAAGTATTGTTCAAGTTTGAGCAGAGAGAGAGAGATTAAAGAAAGAACTGGCTTTAAACTCGCGACAAAACTAAGAGATTCCATAACTAAATAAGAAGTGAAAGCAGCCTCCTTAACCAGGATCTTTTGTAACTATTCAAGAGCAATAACTATATATATATATATGTGTGTGTGTGTATATATGGGATATGATCCATGGTGCCGGCACCGCGTGAGTGTAAAAAAATTAATAAAATATTATTTTTTTCACTCCCGCGGTGTCGGCACCATGCCATGGTGCCGGCACCACTTGATCAGTCGCTTGTGATATTTTTTTCAGTGGCATGCTTCAGCTGTTTAACTACTTCGCTACTTAGACCCAACAACATCACAACTCAAAATAGTTGAAAATTAATGCACGGAATTAAAATAAATACTTACTGACAGGAATCAAAACCAGTTCAACAGATATCTATAGAATTGTGTTGAAAGTCCATTGCCTTAATTGTGTCAAAACAGATCGGTGTTAATTTGGAATGCATTATTAGATGTTGAGCACAATTGGAATAGTGGATAAGGATGCTCATGCTAAGTCTCCTATTCTTGTTGTCGGGCTCAACTGCTATTCAACAAACCAAAAAAGGAAATTAAATAAGTATTGTTAGTAGCTCAAAAATAACTATCACTTAAAAAAACAATCGACGAGGACCTGAATAAACTTGTCGTGTATGCTATCAATGTTTGGTGAGATATCTAGCAAGACTTTGGATATAGAGAGCAAGTAACTTTTCAATTGATGGATATATGTTGGTCAATCTTTTACACTTTCCTTTCAGGAGAAGGGAACGGACGCCACGCTTTCATAAAATCACTTGGTAAAAGAAATATCTAATATATGTGTTGAAAAACAGAAGTCTCAAGATCAAGTTTTATTGGAAGAGCTAAGGCGAACAATTGAGAACGAGCAATGTTTGGCCGATCGGACTATTCAATTATGTGAAACTTTATCGACAAAAAATGACGAGTTGAAATTATGTAAGAAGTGTGAAACTATTGTTTTGTCTCTTTTAACATGTAAGAAGCGAAACTTCATGGTTCATAGTTTTGTTGGCTCAAGGTGATCAACAGTCTTTGTGAGAGAATGTAAACCCTTCTATGGTCTTGGATATTTGACATTTATTGCTTCGTATTGATGTTTTGGAATGAGCTATTCTGAGTAAGAACATATTATTATTTCTTAAAGATGAAAATGTTTTCAACGGGGATTGAACCACCCTCCCTACTCCCACCCCATAATAGTTATATGTCAATGTGGTTATTTTTGATATGGTGACATAGAGATGCATTACCTTTGTTAATGTTAATAAACTTCAAAAAATTTGAAAATATGCTAAGAAGTAACCTTTTGATAATATATGGTACAAACTGTTTACTTTGTTTTTATGCATCATTATTTGTTTGCAAGCAATTTTATTTACTTTTTAAACTATGAATAGTCGTGGATAATTAAATAACATGACATGATCTCATCTATCTATCTCCCTTCAAAATGCATGTTTATCAAAATAGTAAAGTTAATGGTGATTGTGAAAAAAAATCAGTTCAAATACCTTCATTTGTACTACTCATGATTATTAAGAAAAAGTATCAACGTTACTTTTCATTAGTACTTATCAAAAATTTTAATAACAAATTAATTAGAACTTTCATTAGTGATAAATATTATAGTTAAGTAAAAATAATCAATTCATTTGACTATGCAAGATTTTGCGTTAAGTCTCCTTAATTAGGAATCGAATTATTGCTAATGATGAATATAAATGAGAAAGAAAATTAAAAAGAACATGATCATCAATATTATTTTAATAATATGAATTCAAAATATAATTTGTGAAATAGCCTAATTATGCCTAATTAACAAAGTGAAGGATAATCATTTCATCATTATTAGAGTTAATCAATTTTAATCATATGAATAAAAAAATAATGTCTCAAACAAGGTTATTATTTGTGCTAATGTTTATTTAAAAAGTTATTAATTAAATACTATTTTCATTAGTAATAATTACAAGTGTTGATTATATTAGTGGTAACAATGATGGTTAACAATAGTTAAATAAGTCATTTCACTATGTCGAAGATACGAAAAATTTGACTAAGTCTTCTCAATCCCAATCAAACGGAGAATAACATCATATCTTATAACATTGGGTAAAAATAAAAAAGTCTTTTCTCAACACTTATCCTCATTAGTATCCGCAATTTTTAGCAAATGAAGCATATAAATAGTCTCATACTTATACTGTCGCATACCAAATATACATGAGAATAAGAATGGAAAAAAATTAACTTAGAATGACTTATGTTTCTCCTCAAAATTTATCCCGACATAAATGTGTGCTAAAAGTCAAAGAGATTTTGGATGTGTCGGAACTAAATTGGGGTTACAACTAGTTATGTTCTTAAAGATTTTTCAGCCGTTGCTATTAGTTATCAGTGATGGTTAAAACCATCGCTAAACAAGATGGACTATTAGCGATGGCTTCAACTGACCAAAAACAATAAACAAATTCAAAGTGACGGTTAGCGGTTGCCGCGGTTAGTAACCAGCATTAATAATGATGGTTATTAAAGCTATCACTAATACATTTTTTTACGACGGTGGTTCGTATATTAACAATGGATAAGACCATCGCTATGCGGACCCCTTAGCCAATTACCTATATATATATAATAGGAACTCAGGTCAGGTCCGAATCTGAATGCTTAAGTTTGGATTTGGATCGGATCTAGATCCGAAATACCATTTTATATCAGATTTAAATGTGATTTAGATCTTGGACTATCGAATCTAAATTCGGATCACGAAAGATTTGACCTGGATCCGATGCATTGACACTGCTACTTACTACTACTAAGCTGTCCGACAAATTGGAGTCAAAGCCGTCCAAAAAATTAATATGGATTTTACAGTATCACCGTATAAAGAAAGGTGGGGTGGAGACATTATAGTTAATTTTGCAAACTAAACTAAAAGATAACGTTGAGGACAAAAGACAAATTAGATTAAGAATATATATAATGTTTCAATATATGTTAAAAAAGGGTTAAAGCCCCTGATCGCGTTCGTAATGAGATCATGAACTAGTTTTGTAGCTGGCTGGACTTAAAATATGTGGCCTCACAGTGACAATAAATAATGAGAAATCCTCACTGGACACCCGACTGTGCCGCACACTCTAGTGTGTAATATTTTTAATTTTTAATTTTTTTAAAAATAAATTTAAATAAATTCTAATATATTTTAACTTGAGGTGTGAGATATGTAATAATTAGATTACTTGAATAAATAAATAAATAAATAAAATGAATAGTGTGAAAATTTTTATTTTAAAAATCTGATTTATTTTATTTTTAGTTTTTTAAATAATCAAATAGTGATGTAAATTATATCTCAAATTAAAATATTTTGAAATTTATTTTATTTTTTAAAATTAAAAATTAAAAACGTTATAAATGTACATCACAGTTGGGTGTACATCAAATCTAACTCGTAAAGAATTGGAGAACCTGGCGAGCCGCGAGCGATGCGTATGAACAATGCCCACGGCTATCCTCGTCAAATCAAAGTCGCAATTATGTCCTCGTCAAACCAAAGGAGTAGTGGAGTCTGGTCTAGATACGAATCATGTCACATGGTGTGGGAGGTCCAAATGTGTAAAAGTTAATCTATCAGTTTGAGACTTTGCGTCAACTAGACTTCAAAAAAAATGAGGAGGCTAAAGGGGGTGTCCGGCTTATAGAGTCTGGACAACAAGTGACATGCTAATATTTTTCATCTCTCTCTCTCTCTCTCTCTCTCTCTCTCTCTCTCTCTCTCTCTCTCTATATATATATATATATATATATATATATATATATATATATATATATATTACATTATATTCCTCTCTTCCTCTCTTCTCTTCAGTTCTCTTGTTCTTCTGGCCGCGCATCTGAAGAGGGATGGCACTGCTCGCTGCGGGACAGGCGGTTGCATCGGCCCTGTTGCACCCGCCGGCGTGTGAGAGGCTGAACAACATTGCCCTTGAAGCTGAGATCTACCAGTTTGCGTCAACTAGACTTTGAGTTGAAATGGGTCTCTTTTCCACAAAAAATGTGGAGTGATGCGTTTGTTTGGAGTGATGAACACAGATACTCCATCGAATCTTTTGGCAACAACATGTGGAGGAGGCTAAAGAGAGTGGATGTGACTGTACTCTAAAGAATGGAATCATCTTTTAACTTTATTTATATATCTTCAATTACACTACACTCCATCTGGATCATCTTACTACATATATTACATTATATTCCTCTCTTCCTCTGTTCACCCAGTTCTCTTTGTTGTTCTGGCCACGCATCTTGGCAACAAGTGGAGGAGGCTATAGATATAGAGTGGCTGTGGCTGCAGTCTAAAGAATGGAATCATCTTAACTTTATTTATATATCTTCAATCACACACTCCATCGATCACCTCACTTTAGATATATTACATTATATTCCTCTCTTCCTCTGTTCTCTCATTTCTCCTTGTTGTTCTGGCCACACATCTTGGCAACAGATGGAGGCTAAAGAATGGAATCTTTAACTTTATTTATGTATCTTCAATTACACACTCCACCCATCATCTCACTCTTATATATTACATTATATTCCTCTCTTCCTCTGTTCACACTTTTCTTGTTGTTCAGGCCACGCATCTTGGCAACAGGTGGAGGCTAAAGAATGGAATCTCTTACTTTATTTATATATCTTCAATTATACACTCCATCTATCATCTTAGCATGCTAATCTTTTCCATCTCTCTCTCTCCCTATATATACATATACACGTATGTATATATTACATTATATTCCTCTCTTCCTCTGTTCTCAGTTCTCTTGTTTTTTCTGGCCGCCCATCTGAGAGCGGAGCTGAGGAGGGATGGCATTGCTCGGACAGGCCTTGTTGGAACCGGTGTGTGAGAGGCTGATCAACACTGCCTTTGAGGAGTATGCTCTGGTGAGGGGCGTCAAGGGGGAGATCCAGAAGCTGAGATCCACCGTCGGCATCATCTTGGCTGTGCTTCGAGATGCCGAAGGGAAGCAGGTGGGATCGGAACTCGTGACTACTTGGCTCTCGTCTCTTAAACAGATCGTGTTTGATGCGGAGGACGTCCTGGACGAGGTGACCACAGATGCTGCCCTTCGGAGAAGAGACCGCAGGTTAGTGTGGACTAACGACGTGGGAGCCAAGGTACGCAACATCATCTGTTGTTTTGGTACCGTACATAATTTGTTGGCTGACCATGGCATCGCACACCGCATAAAACACATCAGGGAGATGCTACATGCTCAATCAAATGAGATAAGTACAGTTGGGCTGGAAAGGTTAGGTGTAGGTAGCGTGTCTGACTTCATCAGACCCAGGCGACTGCAAACTAGTTCTCTGCCAACTGATGGTGGTGACGTCATTGGCAGAGATGATGAAAAGAAGAGCTTAGAGGAGTTACTATTATTAGGATGTGCAGATGGAACTGAAGGAACTAGCAGCAGCAGCAGCAATAATAATGTCCATGTCATTACTGTCACTGGTATGGGGGGAGTTGGGAAAACAACTCTGGTGAAGCTCGTGTATAACAGCCCACGAGTGCAACAACATTTTCACCCAACATTAATTTGGGTATGTGTTTCAAATGATTTTGATTTGGAAAGGATCAGGAGAGAAATAATGGAAGCCATACCCAGTTCCGACAAGGTAGAGGAACCATGCAATATCACAAATTGGGATCAAACTCAAATAAGGATCAAAGGAAAAATAGAAGGAAAAAGGTTTCTGTTAGTATTAGATGACATGTGGGAAGAGAATGATCATGCTAAGTGGGAAAGTTTGTGTGAGCCTCTGAGGTATGGTGGGAAGGGAAGCAAGATAGTGGTGACAGCTCGAAGCCAAAAAGTGTCACATATGGTGAGAGGAACTCATATCCCTTTGGCAATTCTGTCAAGCGGGAATCTGCAGTCATTGTTTGAAAGGTTTGCTTTTGAGGGATGTGATCCAAATAAACGTACACAACTAGAACCTGTTGGCAGACAAATAGCTGAAAAATTAAAGGGCTTGCCGTTGGCGGCCAAGATAGTTGGCCGGCTGTTGAATGCACGATTGGATGTGATGTATTGGCAAAGTGTCTTGAGAAGCGAGAGATGGGTACAACCACGTGATCCAAACGATATCTTACCAGTTTTGAAGCTCAGCTATGATCAATTACCCGGACATCTAAAGCAGTGCTTTGCATATTGCTCTCTTTTCCCTAAAGACTATAGCTTCTCTAAAGATGAGCTAGTCCAACTGTGGACAGCCCAAAATTTCATCCATGTTCCAAAAGGCTCCCATGCAGATCAGAGTGACATGAACGAAAACTTTGATGATTTATTGCATGCATCTTTCTTTGAGAAGAGTAAGAAGAGATTTGTGATGCACGATCTAATACATGACCTGGCTGAGTCAGTTTCTGAGGATGATAGCTTTAAGCTGGTGCAGAATGACAGAAATGAGAGAATACCTGAAACAGTTCGTCATGTGTCAATTGTTACTAAAAGGTTTGATCCTACGAGGCTGGACGAACTATGCAAGTTGCGGACCCTTCTATTCTTGCACTCTGTTGACTTGAACCCGCATCTTGATGCTTTGTTTATGAAGTTCAAACGGCTGCGTGTTCTGAGTCTACGCGGGTGCGAGATTGAGGAGTTGCCCAAATCAATTGGCACTTTAAAACATCTCCGTTATGTTGATCTTTCGAGCACCGACATTACCATGTTGCCCAACTCCATATGCAACCTTCATAACCTGCAGGTAAGAATGCAAGCATCACTGCTAAACTAACAGCCGCATCTATTAATTTCTGACATATATATATATATATATATATATATATATATAGGAGATATGATGCATGCTCTTTGTTTGTCTAATTAGTATGGTGATAAAAAAATGAATGAGCAGAGTCAAGTTGAAGCTAGCATAGTTCAGGCTTGATCAACATTTTGCAAATTTTGTGTGATGAACTTAATTACATGAAACGTAGCTCTCAAACATACAAATTAATATATATGCTCCGAAAATCAATGCTTTTGATGAGACTGGCATCTTTTTCAAAGATAATATATACAAATTACAAGTTGTCATTTGACCAAGGTCGACCAACTAATGGAGGCCCTGTGCACTATTCAATCACCAGGTGAGTACCATTCATAATTGTCTTTACATATATTTGCTCTTATTAAGATATTTTAATTGTTCAGAGTACACAAGACAGTTCCGATGAGCACACCCTTGTTAAAGATTTCTTCCTCTTCAATTCCAACTAATTCTCGATATCACACATCCACATGCGCATTGCCATTTATTAATTAGTATATTTTTGTTAAAATATATTATTCAACCATATATTCTTGATGTATATCACACATGCACATTTATGCATATGCAGGTTCTTAGACTCGGAGGTTGCAGATCGCTTGGCTCTTTGCCACGCAACATGAGCGCACTGGTCAACCTGAGTCATTTGGAAGTAGACGATGATGAACTGGTATCCACCATCCAACATCTTGGGAAATTGACGGCTCTTCGGGAATTAATTGTTGCTGGAGGTAAGCTGAAGGAGTTGGAGAATATGGGCATGCTCCGACAGCTTCGAATCCGGCGTCTGGAGGAGGTCACGAGCAAGGAAGAGGCCCTTCAAGCGAGACTAGAAGACAAAGTGCATCTGGATGTGTTGGAACTGAGGTGGAGTGACAACCGGCCGTATCGAGATCCGTCGTTGTTGTGTGATCAGGAAGTCGCCGATGCCCTGCAACCTGTGAATAGCAGCATCAGGGAATTGCTTGTCATAAACTACGGGGGAATCAGCTCTCCGAGATGGATGGAGGGACCATCATGGGCCTCGGCCTCCACCTCCTTTCAGCTGCTGCAAAGAGTTGTACTCGACGATTGCAAGAACTGGGAGGTCCTACCACCTCTCGGTCAACTGCCCTGCCTCAAGTTCCTAAAAATCCGAGGAATGTCGGCAGTGACACGAATAGGTCCTCAGTTCTATGGAGGTGGAGGAGGGGTTCGAGTGCAGCCGGGGTTCCCGTCGCTGGAGATGTTGGAGTTTTGGAACATGGCCGAGTGGGAGGGGTGGGAGGCACCACCCCACCAGCAGCCGTTGTTACTTCCTCGACTCCGTGAACTCGGCTTTTGGGGCTGTATGAAGCTGAAGGAGTTGCCGCCGCTCCCTCCCACACTAGACGCTCTCCAGATTATGTCTGTGGGGTTGACTCATCTACCCGGATGGACACCGTCAGCTTGGTCCTCCTCCCCCTCCTTGTCCTCCTTGTATATTCATGGCTGTCGTAACCTGACCTCCCTCGGCAATGGGTTGCTACAACAACCTCTGCCAACTCTTAAGTTTCTCTCAGTCTCCAGATGCCCGGAACTTGCCTCCCTGCCAGATACACCATTCCGGCACCTCACCTCACTCGAGGAGTTGCGCATCAATGACTGTCCCAAACTCTCCCATCTTGGCATAGACGTTGGCTCCCCAGACGCCGACGACGACGACACAGTTCTGTCAACATGCCTGCGGGGCCTCACCTCCTCCCTCAAATATCTGACAATCTCCGACTGCTCCGCCATCACGACTCTGGCTGCTTCTTCTTCAGAGGAGGAGGTGCGGCGTCGTCTCACGGCACTTGAGGAATTGAGGATCGGCAAGTGCCCGAAGCTCCTCCACCTGGGCCACGTTTCCCCCAGGACCCTTCGGATCGGGTCAAGCAGCCCGGAGCAGATCACAATGTGGCTTCGGCAGTGCCCTTCTCTGGAAGAACTGAGAATCGAAGACTGCCCCCAGCTCACCTGCATTGACGGGGAATTAGAGATGGCCCTGCTAGACCTGGCCCCGTCCCTGCGCATTCTAGGTTTTTGGTTTTGTGAGAACCTCCGAGTCCTGCCCGCCATGTCGAGGAACCTCTCCTCCCTCCATCGTTTGGTTATATTTAAGTGCCCGGAGATCGAGTCCTTGCCGTCTGCGGGCCTGCCCGAGTCTCTAGACTATTTGTCCATCGGTGGATGCCCTGAGTTGGTGGGTCGCTGCAAAGAGGAGGGATGTCCTGACTGGCCCCTGTTATCCCACATCCGTAAAGTAGTAGTGACAGAAGATGAATAATCTTTATCGTATGCGGCTTTTAACCAGAACGGCTCGGACAGGTAAATCTCGCAACCTCCCTGTTGCAACGATTATACAAATGATTTTGATGTGATTCTCTGGTTTTAAAAACTGGTAGGTACGTAGTCTTTTGAGTTTAAAACAAAAAAAGTATTTAATTTGTTTGGGTAATATTAAAAAATAAAACAAGATATTTTATATCAATTTATTATAAGAGCTTTTTTTGCATAGAAAGATAAACTTACAGATATATCATTCTCGAAAATATATAGTTAGCGTGTATATCACTATTGTTTTGAAAAACTTACAAATATGTCATTACGGCTAACTTCGGTCGATGGGGTCTCCAATATTCCATAAAGATTCAATTATTTTCATTAGTTGAAAGTTAAATGACTAAAATACCTCTCTCCTCCACACCATTTAGGGGGGGGGGGGGGGGAGAGAGAGAGAGCGGCGAGGGGGACGAGGGGGGTGTGGTTGACGGAAGGGAGGGGGGTTGGAGACCAATGGCAGGTGGGAGGGTGGGGGGCTCATGAGGGGTAGATTTATGATAGGGGAGGGGTATTAATTATTGCTTATTCTCATGTCTGCTTAAGCCTGACCATGGTTAGGTTGACGGGTGGTAACGGGAGGTTTCGGCGACTTGACATATTTGCAAGTTTTTCAAAATAGTAGTGAGATATATGGTAATATGTGTGTAGCATGATCGAGATTGTGCGTGGCATGTCCTAGCTAGTCATGTATGATTTTGTGAAATTAATTATAAACCATGCATGTCTCATGTAAATCCCTGCATTGTCGAACTCCAAATATTGAGCATTGAGCTAGGAATTACTATTGATATTGACTACGACATGTTGGACATCTAACTTTCTGTATGTTGTCATTGACATATATAGCTATATTAATGCCATCATGTCGGAAAATTTTGTGAGTTAAAAATGTGATTTGTAATGATTATAGAAATCTGAGAGCTTGCTTACATAAAATTGTGAATCGCTGGCTTGTGTCATTGTGATTCAATAGTGTGCCATAGTTGGAATTAATAATTGTGTGATTATAGAGCTTACCCCAATGTGGTTTTGGTTTAACTTGTTATACATACATACATCGGCTATGATTAATTGCCTGTATTTTCTTAATCGTGCTGCGATTAATTTGGTGAATTATGATAGAATAAGGACCACTACGTACTGAGAGTAATCTTATACTTAGCCCGTCTTGATCCCTTCCTTTTTGGCTGTTGGTAGGCTCGAAGCATTAATAGGACGCGGTGTATTGGGGCTTTATCTTTCCGACGAAGGAAGGAAGGGAGTTGGAGGATGGAATATTGTGGATTGAATATTTGGCTCTCTGTTCCGTTGAAATATTGGGCATGTAATGTGTTTGATCAAAATTGAACTTTGTGACTTGTTTAATTTAAATTACTCCGTGGCATGTAAATGTATGGTCTTAATTATATTGTAAATAATGGAAGCTTGTTCACATGCTTGGATGGGTAGCAGCATCTTTTTTCTATAGTTGAGAAAAGAATTAGTAGATGATATTTGGGCCTTTTGGACGTGGCTTATCAGTTTAATTTCTCTATAAAGAAGGCATTAGGTTAATTACCCTTTTTGGCTTAGTATTGCACCAACGCCAATATTAGATGCATCACAATTGATTTCAAAAATCTTTTAGGACTCATTCGCATTTGCAAGTAAATCATAGCTAGCTTTGGTGGGCTTCTTCAGTCCATTGGAAGATGTAACGGCCCAGGATGAACGTGGACGAATTAAGATGTGTGCGTGTTTGGACAGGTCAAAGGAGAATTGATGCAAGATTAGGTAGGTGTGTGATTTATGATAAATGGTTGAATCTTTATCCAGATAGTTTCATGGAAAATGGAAATCAATTATTTTCATATCATAATATGATCAGAATTTTTTTCTGAAAAGGAACCAGAGAGAGCTAACAAGCCGTTCAGACTTTTCCAAACGAGGGCTAAGCGTCCACAATTTTTGGAAGTAGTCCAGCAGGAGTGGAATGTCGAAGTTTCTGGTATCCCGCCATTTGTTCTGCATGAAAAGCTTAAGAATGTGAAACAAGCTCTCAAGAAGTAGAACAAAGACATCTTTGGGAATGTCCAGGATAATCTACGAGATGTAAAGCAACATCTTCTGGACATTCAAAATGAACTTCACAAAAACTCCTGAATCAAGAACCACAGGAATGTCAATTCCAAGTGAACCCAAAGTATCAACTTTCTCAAGAAGAGATAAGCACATTATGCCTTCCAGTCACGTCTGATAAGGTCAAGATGGAAGTTTTCCAAGCACCCAAACATAAGAGTCCAGGGCCGGACGGACTTTCTGCAGAATTTTATCAAGAAGCATGGCATATTGTGGGAGATGAGGTAATTGCTGCAACAAAATATTTTTTCACTTCTAGGAGAATGCTGAAGCAATTAGATTGCACACATATAACCCTAGTTCTCAAAACAGAAGGAGCTGAATACTTAGATGAATATCGGCCAATATCACTCTGCAATTTTATTTGTAAGCTGATTTCTAAGATTCTAGCAAACAGATTGCAGACTGTATTGCCAAAAATTATAAGTCAAACTGCATTTATAAAAGGGTGAGCCATTCATCACAATGTGCTGCTTGCAAATGATATAGTGAGAGTTTATGCTCTGGAGAAGCAGGGAAAATTGTTTGTTTGAAGGCAGACCTTAAAAAGGCTTTCGATTTGCTAAGTAGGAGGCTCATATACTACATGATGGAGAGGATGGGATTTCCAAACATATGGATAGACTGGGTTTCTAGCTGCCTAGAAACACCAATGTTTTCTATTCCATTAAATGGATCACCAACAGGGTTCTTTAAAAGTACAAATGGGGTGCATCAAGGGGATCCTCTTTCATGTCTCATGTAAATCCCTGCATTGTGGAACTCCAAATGTTGAGCATTGAGCTAGGAATTACTATTGATATTCACTATGACATGTCGGACATCTAACTTTCTGTATGTTGTCATTGACATATATAGCTATATTAATGCCATCATGTCGGAAAATTTTGTGAGTTAAAAATGTGATTTGTAATGATTATAGAAATCTGAGAGCTTGCTTACATAAAATTGTGAATCGCTGGCTCGTGTCATTGTGATTCAATAGTGTGCCATAGTTGGAATTAATAATTGTGTGATTATAGAGCTTACCCCAATGTGGTTTAGGTTTAACTTGTTATACATACATACATCGGCTATGATTAATTGCCTGTATTTTCTTAATTGTGCTGCGATTAATTTGGTGAATTATGATAGAATAAGGACCACTACGTACTGAGAGTAATCTTATACTTAGCCCATCTTGATCCCTTCCTTTTCGGCTGTTGGTAGGCTCGAAGCATTAATAGGACGTGGTGTATTGGAGCTTTATCTTTCCGACGAAGGAAGGAAGGGAGTTGGAGGATGGAATATTGTGGATTGAATATTTGGCTCTCTGTTCCGTTGAAATATTGGGCATGTAATGTGTTTGATCAAAATTGAACTTTGTGACTTGTTTAATTTAAATTACTCTGTGGCATGTAAATGTATGGTCTTAATTATATTGTAAATAATGGAACCTTGTTCACATGCTTGGATGGGTAGCAGCATCTTTTTTCTATAGTTGAGAAAAGAATTAGTAGATGATATTTGGGCCTTTTGGACTTGGCTTATCAGTTTAATTTCTCTATAAAGAAGGCATTAGGTTAATTACCCTTTTTGGCTTAGTATTGCACCAACGCCAATATTAGATGCATCACAATTGATTTCAAAAATCTTTTAGGACTCATTCGCATTTGCAAGTAAATCATAGCTAGCTTTGGTGGGCTTCTTCAGTCCATTGGAAGATGTAACGGCCCAGGATGAACGTGGACGAATTAAGATGTGTGCGTGTTTGGACAGGTCAAAGGAGAATTGATGCAAGATTAGATAGGTGTGTGATTTATGATAAATGGTTGAATCTTTATCCAGATAGTTTCATGGAAAATGGAAATCAATTATTTTCATATCATAATATGATCAGAATTTTTTTCCGAAAAGGAACCAGAGAGAGCTAACAAGCCGTTCAGCCTTTTCCAAACGAGGGCTAAGCGTCCACAATTTTTGGAAGTAGTCCAGCAGGAGTGGAATGTCGAAGTTTCTGGTATCCCACCATTTGTTCTGCCTGAAAAGCTTAAGAATGTGAAACAAGCTCTCAAGAAGTAGAACAAAGACATCTTTGGGAATGTCCAGGATAATCTACGAGATGTAAAGCAACATCTTCTGGACATTCAAAATGCACTTCACAAAAACTCCTGAATCAAGAACCACAGGAATGTCAATTCCAAGTGAACCCAAAGTATCAACTTTCTCAAGAAGAGATAAGCACATTATGCCTTCCAGTCACGTCTGATAAGGTCAAGAGGGAAGTTTTCCAAGCACCCAAACATAAGAGTCCAGGGCCGGACGGACTTTCTGCAGAGTTTTATCAAGAAGCATGGCATATTGTGGGAGATGAGGTAATTGTTGCAACAAAATATTTTTTCACTTCTAGGAGAATGCTGAAGCAATTAGATTGCACGCATATAACCCTAGTTCTCAAAACAGAAGGAGCTGAATACTTAGATGAATATCGGCCAATCTCACTCTGCAATTTTATTTGTAAGCTGATTTCTAAGATTCTAGCAAACAGATTGCAGACTGTATTGCCAAAAATTATAAGTCAAACTGCATTTATAAAAGAGAGAGCCATTCATCACAATGTGTTGCTTGCAAATGATATAGTGAGAGGTTTATGCTCTGGAGAAGCAGGGAAAATTGTTTGTTTGAAGGCTGACCTTAAAAAGGCTTTCGATTTGCTAAGTAGGAGGTTCATATACTACATGATGGAGAGCATGGGATTTCCAAACATATGGATAGACTGGGTTTCTAGCTGCCTAGAAACACCAATGTTTTCTATTCCATTAAATGGATCACCAACAGGGTTCTTTAAAAGTACAAATGGGGTGCGTCAAGGGGATCCTCTTTCATGTCTCATGTAAATCCCTGCATTGTGGAACTCCAAATGTTGAGCATTGAGCTAGGAATTACTATTGATATTGACTATGACATGTCGGACATCTAACTTTCTGTATGTTGTCATTGACATATATAGCTAGATTAATGTCATCATGTCGGAAAATTTTGTGAGATAAAAATGTGATTGGTAATTACTATAGAAATCTGAGAGCTTGCTTACATAAAATTGTGAATCGCTGGCTCGTGTCATTGTGATTCAATAGTGTGCCATAGTTGGAATTAATAATTGTGTGATTATAGAGGTTACCCCAATGTGGTTTAGGTTTAACTTGTTATACATACATACATCGGCTATGATTAATTGCCTGTATTTTCTTAATTGTGCTGCGATTAATTTGGTGAATTATGATAGAATAAGGACCACTACGTACTGAGAGTAATCTTGTACTTAGCCCGTCTTGTTCCCTTACTTTTTGGCTGTTGGTTGGCTCGAAGCATTAATAGGACGCGGTGTATTGGAGCTTTATCTTTCCGACGAAGGAAGGAAGGGAGTTGGAGGATGGAATATTGTGGATTGAATATTTGGCTCTCTGTTCCGTTGAAATATTGGGCATGTAATGTGTTTGATCAAAATTGAACTTTGTGACTTGTTTAATTTAAATTACTCTGTGGCATGTAAATGTATGGTCTTAATTATATTGTATATAATGGAACCTTGTTCACATGCTTGGATGGGTAGCAGCATCTTTTTTCTATAGGTGAGAAAAGAATTAGTAGATGATATTTGGGCCTTTTGGACTTGGCTTATCAGTTTAATTTCTCTATAAAGAAGGCATTAGGTTAATTACCCCTTTTGGCTTAGTATTGCACCAACGCCAATATTAGATGCATCACAATTGATTTCAAAAATCTTTTAGGAGTCATACGCATTTGCAAGTAAATCATAGCTAGCTTTGGTGGGCTTCTTCAGTCCATTGGAAGATGTAACGGCCCAGGATGAACGTGGACGAATTAAGATGTGTGCGTGTTTGGACAGGTCAAAGGAGAATTGATGCAAGATTAGATAGGCGTGTGATTTATGATGAATGGTTGAATCTTTATCCAGATAGTTTCATGGAAAATGGAAATCAATTATTTTCAGATCATAATATGATCAGAATTTTTTTCTGAAAAGGAACCAGAGAGAGCTAACAAGCCGTTCAGACTTTTCCAAACGAGGGCTAAGCGTCCACAATTTTTGGAAGTAGTCCAGCAGGAGTGGAATGTCGAAGTTTCTGGTATCCCACCATTTGTTCTGCATGAAAAGCTTAAGAATGTGAAACAAGCTCTCAAGAAGTAGAACAAAGACATCTTTGGGAATGTCCAGGATAATCTACGAGATGTAAAGCAACATCTTCTGGACATTCAAAATGCACTTCACAAAAACTCCTGAATCAAGAACCACAGGAATGTCAATTCCAAGTGAACCCAAAGTATCAACTTTCTCAAGAAGAGATAAGCACATTATGCCTTCCAGTCACGTCTGATAAGGTCAAGAGGGAAGTTTTCCAAGCACCCAAACATAAGAGTCCAGGGCCGGACGGACTTTCTGCAGAATTTTATCAAGAAGCATGGCATATTGTGGGAGATGAGGTAATTGCTGCAACAAAATATTTTTTCACTTCTAGGAGAATGCTGAAGCAATTAGATTGCACGCATATAACCCTAGTTCTCAAAACAGAAGGAGCTGAATACTTAGATGAATATCGGCCAATATCACTCTGCAATTTTATTTGTAAGCTGATTTCTAAGATTCTAGCAAACAGATTGCAGACTGTATTGCCAAAAATTATAAGTCAAACTGCATTTATAAAAGGGAGAGCAATTCATCACAATGTGTTGTTTGCAAATGATATAGTGAGAGGTTTATGCTCTGGAGAAGCAGGGAAAATTGTTTGTTTGAAGGCTGACCTTAAAAAGGCTTTCGATTTGCTAAGTAGGAGGTTCATATACTACATGATGGAGAGGATGGGATTTCCAAACATATGGATAGACTGGGTTTCTAGCTGCCTAGAAACACCAATGTTTTCTATTCCATTAAATGGATCACCAACAGGGTTCTAAGTACAAATGGGGTGCGTCAAGGGGATCCTCTTTCATGTCTCATGTAAATCCCTGCATTGTGGAACTCCAAATATTGAGCATTTAGCTAGGAATTACTATTGATATTGATTATGACATGTCGGACATCTAACTTTCTGTATGTTGTCATTGACATATATAGCTATATTAATGCCATCATGTCGGAAAATTTTGTGAGTTAAAAATGTGATTTGTAATGATTATAGAAATCTGAGAGCTTGCTTACATAAAATTGTGAATCGCTGGCTTGTGTCATTGTGATTCAATAGTGTGCCATAGTTGGAATTAATAATTGTGTGATTATAGAGCTTACCCCAAAGTGGTTTTGGTTTAACTTGTTATACATACATACATCGGCTATGATTAATTGCCTGTATTTTCTTAATTGTGCTGCGATTAATTTGGTGAATTATGATAGAATAAGGACCACTACGTACTGAGAGTAATCTTATACTTAGCCCGTCTTGATCCCTTCCTTTTTGGCTGTTGGTAGGCTCGAAGCATTAATAGGACGCGGTGTATTGGAGCTTTATCTTTCCGACGAAGGAAGGAAGGCAATTGGAGGATGGAATATTGTGGAATGAATATTTGGCTCTCTGTTCCGTTGAAATATTGGGCATGTAATGTGTTTGATCAAAATTGAACTTTGTAACTTGTTTAATTTAAATTACTCTGTGGCATGTAAATGTATGGTCTTAATTATATTGTAAATAATGGAACCTTGTTCACATGCTTGGATGGGTAGCAGCATCTTTTTTCTATAGTTGAGAAAAGAATTAGTAGATGATATTTGGGCCTTTTGGACGTGGCTTATCAGTTTAATTTCTCTATAAAGAAGGCATTAGGTTAATTACCCTTTTGGCTTAGTATTGCACCAACGCCAATATTAGATGCATCACAATTGATTTCAAAAATCTTTTAGGACTCATTCGCATTTGCAAGTAAATCATAGCTAGCTTTGGTGGGCTTCTTCTGTGACGACCCGGATTCCGGATACCAGATATACCCGGTAGGACTACCGAATACACCTTATACCACTTGGAACTCGCGAGGCCTCCCAAGAGCGGTAAAGCTCCAAAGGGAAAAAGGATTGTCGTGTAGTATATTGAACTGACAGATATAACAGTAAGCAATTAAATTTCATTAGATCGGGTTGCTAAAGTAGCAGAAATAAAATTACTTTTTATTATTAACAGATTTTACATAATTATATACCAGAGTCAAGTCCAAAGCTAAAGACAGCAGTCTAGTAGTACAGTCGACAGAAAGAAAAGACGTACCGAGAAGTCGGGGGAAGCCCGACGGAGGTACCAACTGGCAGCTACTACTCGAACTCCAGGACCCGCGGTAGCAAAACGAACACGTCACTCCACCTGAAAAGTAGGGGTGAGCCTCGTGTCACTGGCTCAGTAGGGGTCACGCGGATCCCCACTGAAAAACACGCAGTAACACGGAACAACAGAAACGACAGGAACAGTCACAGGAAACCACACTAGAAAGCTGTAAAAGAAAGGGAAGCAAGGGTAGGGAACAGGTAAGGACGAGGGGAATAACCCGAACATGCAAGCAGGCCTAGAAAGGGAAGGAGGAGTAGGGAGCAACAAGGAAAAGAGAAAAAAAGAGGAAAGCCGAACTAACCTCGGCCCCCAACTACTCCTAGCAACAACATGCAAAAGAAAGTCTAGAAAAGACCTAGACAGACGCAGACGACACGACCGGAGCGTCGTGCATAGGACAACACACAGACCTCGAGAAAACACGAGAGTCACGCGTCATGTGACGAAAGCACCTCCTCATTAGAAGAAAAGCCAGCTGCGTCCATTGACGCCTTATGCTGCGCCGACAAGTGTATCGTCTACGCTGTCGTCACAACGGCCCGACAGAGACTACGACCACCTCACAAGTAGAACGGCCAGCTGCGTCCACGACGTCTTACACTGCACCGCAACACACACCACAAGTGTCTCGACTACCAACCGATCGCGTCTACGCGAGCTCGGCCGAGTCGCAGACCCACGCAGAACCACAGTAACAAGTACTAGTCAGGGTCACGCCCGCGGCGTAAGTCCTCTGCCCCTGACCACGTGTGCACACACTGGCTCCTGCCTAGAGCCAGGCCTCTAGCTAGTTTTTCCCCCTCCGTAGGACGCTACGGCCAAGCCGGGGGCCCACGGAACAGCTTAGGAACCGTCAATTGGGATACCCTACCACCTCTCCCTAGTGGGTCGACCGCGTCGTAGGGCTACAACCAGTGGAGGCTCACAAGACACGGAGACTCTGAAACACGAGTGCTGGAGTACTGATAGGCCAGGCCGCGCTGTCGCCCGTACTACAAAGCACAAAGGCAGGACACCAATGTGAGCGACGTCACGCGGTTCGGAGTTCGATGGTGCGAGGAAGAGGATGCGGAGAGCGCGCGGGCTCTTCTTTTTGTTTGTTTTGCTGTTTGCTGCAACACAGAGATGAGAGAAGAGAGAGAAGGGGCCACCACGGGAGATTGCTCCGGTGGGGCGAGCGGGACAAGTATAATATAGCAAGATATGGGGTTCAAACGGCCATAGCGGGAAGTGACTCGCCGCGGCCTCGGGGGGACGGGAATGGTGCAGAAATTAAATAACAAGAATTGAAACGGCCATTGGGGAAGTGACTCGCCGCGGCCTCGAGAATATGAGCAGAATATAGCAGAATATAAAAGAGAATATAAGAACAGAGATTTAAACGGCCATTGGGGAAGTGACTCGCCGCGGCCTCGAGAATATGAGCAGAATATAACAGAATATAGAGAGAGTATAAGAACGGAAATTTAAACGGCCATTGGGGAAGTGACTCGCCGCGGCCTCGATGATATGAGCAGAATATAACAGAATATAGAGAGAATGTAAGAACGGAAATTTAAACGGCCATTGGGGAAGTGACTCGCCGCGGCCTCGATGATATGAGCAGAATATAACAGATTATAGAGAGAATATAAGAACGGAAATTTAAACGGCCATTGGGGAAGTGACTCGCCGCGGCCTCGATGATATGAGCAAAATATAATATAATATAGAAAGAATATAGGAACGAAAATTTAAACGGCCATTGGGGAAGTGACTCGCCGCGGCCTCGATGATATAAGCAGAATTTAACAAAATATAAAGAGAATATAGGAAACAGAAATTTAAACGGCCATTGGGGAAGTGACTCGCCGCGGCCTCGATGAAAAGATGTGATCGCCAGGGGCCGAAAGACCCTAAAATAAGAAAGTGATCGCGCCTACCTCAAGAGCGGGACATGGCGGGTTGCTTCTTCCTCTCCTTCCGGCCGGCCGACGGAGAGGGCTTTCCTCGGCTACCCTTGCAAAATAACGACAAACAAATGACAAGTGGCTTAGAAAGATGAATGTGTAGTATTCATATCCTTGCAATAAAAATGACGAAATAACGGGAAGACACACACCTGGTTGGTGTTATCTTTTAAACCCCTCTCGGACTCGAGTAGGAGGAAAATGAGATGATGGATGCGAGATGATGAATGCAAAGAACTACGAAGAAAAGGAAAGAGTTGGCTTATTGGATGTGCCGGTGGTGAAATTCGGCGGAGCTCCGGCAGCGTGGGGACGACGTAGAAGCGCGGTGGATGAAGGCGACCTTCCTCTCGCGAGCGTGGGCACCCGAGAAGCCGGCAGAACCTCCACCTACAAAAGACCCCACGGGTTAGAAGAATGACTCCGTAGCCTCTGGGCTCCGGCAGCCTATCGGATCACTGCTTAGCTCTCCCAGAACTGAGGGGGTGGGTCTCTATTTATAGAGCTCCGGAAGGTGGAGGCGTCCAGGACCCTGGACACCTCCATCAGGGCCGAAATAATATTTTATTCTATTTTTATTGATTTTTTTGGAATACTTTTGTGGAGGCGTCCAGGGTCCCGGACGCCTCAAGCAGGTCCACCAAAAACCGACAACGGCCGCACGCGGTTTGGCACAACGCGTGGTTTTGTGAGCGGCGCCTCGTGATTCAGAAATGGGCGCGTCCAGTCAGCTGGACGTCTCTAAATTTGGCTTTTTTCACACACGACAAAACGTCGTTCGGTGGGCGGCGCCCGTGAGGGAGTTGATGGAGGCGTCCAGGGGCCTGGACGCCTCCAAAATTATATTATTTTTTATTTTTCTTTTGTCTTTTATACCAGGGCTGGCTTTTTTGATTTTTTTATTTATTTTTATGGAGGCGTCCAGGGGCCTGGACGCCTCCATAAATATATATATTTTTATTTGATTTTTGTTTTGTTTTTTATGATTATTGATATTATTTTTATTATTTTTGCATTGATGGAGGCGTCCAGGCAAGTGGACGCCTCCATGATTTTGATTTTTTTTTTATTTTTGGTCATTGATGGAGGCGTCCAGGCGCCTGGACGCTTCCATGATTTTGATTTTTTTATTATTTTTTGATCATTGATGGAGGTGTCCAGGCGCTTGGACACTTCCATGATTTTTCACAGAATAATTCAAAAAAATGTAAAAAAATTCATAAAAATAAGAAATCACCAGAGTAATTAAAAATGTGAAGGCCGCCTTGGGGTATCATAGTGTAATATGAGATTTACTCAGGAGACGTCAGGAATGGCGTGTCTACAGCTGCCCCGCCTTGGCATCTGCTTTGCAAGGGAGCGACACGTAGTGGAATGGTATCGAAGTGGAGTGAAATGAAGTGGGAGTGGACTGATAAGTTGATGCCAAGGTGTGATGAGACACGCTTTTGACGTTACTGTTTGGAATCTTTCTTGGAGTTTCAATGAGGCGACCTTGAAGGAGGTCTTTCAAGTCTTGACGGTTGCTTGGACGGAGATCAAATAAGGGAGGGTGAAATGTGCACTCAGGCACGAAAATAAAGGAGACCAACTTCTCGGTGTGGAAGTACCTGGGTCATAAACCGGAGGTTTCACCTTTGGTGAGCGGTTACCAGCCAATGTGGAAGTGCTGCGGCCAAGGTGGGTCAAACAAGGTAAAAAGCAAAGGAATATCTGAGGGTCTGTCCAAACAAGGGTCTCCTTTGGAAGAGCAGCGTAGGGCCGCTTCAAGAAAACTCAGCATTTCATTCGAAATGGAATATCTCATATTTGTAAGAATTGGAGTACAACGGCTTTCACAATAGAATCACTCGAATGATCTTCCGTAATAAATTCAAAATCCTATATGAATGCATGCTGGGTTCAAAGAGAAATTTAAAACAAACTAAAATAGAAAATAGCCAAGGATAATATTGTCAACTTGTGAAGAACGGGTCAGGATACCGACCCTGTGAGCTGATACTGGGCTGGGGCCTGTTTATCCGCGCATCAACTCACTGAATGGAACCGTCGTCCCCATTCTATCACAAATTGACGGCCTATCCGTACAACCCAAGTTCTTCCGGGATCGTCACCGTTTTTGTTGAAGGGGAACTCAGATCCCGGATTCGTTCGGGCCGCACGGTCCTCGGCATGTTCTAGTAGCGTACGTATCATATACTATGATGCATGACAAGGTGGGACCAACCATTGAAAGGTGGGACAGGAGACAGGACAAAGACGTCCGTTAGTAAAGCCTGCACAGATTAGCAAAGGTTAGCAACATCAGAAAGTAGCAGAATCACAGCAGAATCGCACCACAGTACAAAGGAGATCCAGATAAAATCTTGACAATGACCACTGATGTGACACGTTCTGTCCTATAGCGATCTTCCCTTCCTACACTTCTTCTCTTACACCAAGTTGTTTCGAGACACGCTTCACGAGACCTTGCCCTAAACAGCAGGGAACTACGCTTTGCACGGGGGGGATTCTGTTTCATTTTCCCCCTTTTGGGCGCGTCCAGGCGCGAGGACGCGTCTTAATCCTTGAATTCAAATTTAAAGCGACGGGTGGTCTTTCTTCTCCCGTGCCTTACCCGCAAACGAGCCCGCCTTCTGCCGAAACTTGCTTGCCCCCTTTCTCGTCTTCCTCCTCTTTTGATCGATGGAGTTCGGTGGGCCTGACCACGGTGAAGGTGGAGAGGGACGAGGGACTCCTCGCCCGAGGAGGGACGCGCCCGAGCACGGAACGGCGTCCATGGAGGAGGAAGGGCCGCTCCGGGCCCCCGAGGGACCTGAGGGGCCCGATGGCGTGGGAGGAGGTGAACACGGTCCGGTAGGTCCTCCGATCTCTTCCTCTTTTAATTCATTTTGGGTTTTGAAGCGGGCCGCGCGAGGGGGAAAAGGGTTCGGTGAGTGTCGCACTTGAATGATGGACGCGTCCTAGACAGGGGACGCGTTCTTTTTAACTGATGTGGGACCCCTTTCTTGGTGCAGGACATGGCAAGGACCCTGGGTCTGGCCGATGAGTGGGCGAGTGCGGACGAGCCGAGCCGCGTCAGGAGGGAGAGTCGCGGCAAGGCGAGGCTCGAGGAGTGGCCCGTACGTCTCCCTGGACAGCAAGGGGGTATACTAGTGCAGGACAGTGCCGACTTCCTGCGGCGGTAGAGAGAGAGCTACGCGGGGCTTCCCCAAGCTGGGGACATGCGTGGCATCGGCGGCTCGCGCACCCAACTGTCAGAGACTAGGCGGCAGTTGGCCGTCGCTCAACATGAGTTGTCGCTCCTGGTAAGTTATGTGCCGCACTTTTAACTTCAGATTTTGGAGTTTCACTGACGGCCGTTGTTTATTTTGTTCCAGCGTGCCCAGCAGACAGCGACGGCGGGAGTGGCTGGCGGATCTTCCAGTTCTTCGGCCCCTTTTCTCGAGATTGCCTCCCTCCGGGAGCAACTTGCCGGTGCGGTGGCCCGCGCGACCCGGGCGGAAGAGGAGCGTGACACCTGGGTGGCGACTGTAGCGGAGCTGCGGCATCGCGGTGAGGAGAGACCTTCTCCAGACATCCTGGAGTTAAGGGTTCTTCTACAGATGATGAGGAGAGAGGCAGAGAGAGAGAAAGCCGAGAGAAGGTCCGAGCGACAGCGGGACCTGACCGAGAGGAGGGCCTTGGAGGCCCAAGTGAGGGAGCTCCAGCTGGGCCTTCAGGCCGTCGTGCAGAGGCTAGGAGGGATGGAGACGCGCTACGAGAGAGCGCGAGAGTTCGGGGAGCGACTCCGCCAGTCCGGTCGCTTTGCCGCCAGTGGCTTCTTCGCCACGCCAGGGGAGGAGCAGCGAGTCACTGCTGCGGAGCAGGCGCCCAGAGGCGAGGCAGGTGCTACTGCACGGGGATCCTAGAGGCTTCTGAGGGACCCTCACCTCGGGGGAGAGGAGGAGAGTGCCCGGAGAGATGAGTGATGGTGAGGATTGGCGGGCTAGTGGACCCGTCACCTCTTTATGTTTATGATGTTTTTGACAGCTTATGTAGAATTATAAATGGAGTGATTTGATTTTCTGATGCTTGTTTGTCCTCTTGTGCGTTCCTTCTTCCCTACACTTCTTCTCCTTTGCACTGTTCCCATGTGACGGATCTGTCGAGACTCCGCCTCGAGCAGAGAATCACGTCTTGTTGTGACCCTTTTCTACGGGAATCTGCCGTCGACGTCAATACTGACGGCCCTAGTTCCTTTTCCCGGATGTTGTGCCAAATTTTGCGGGTGTCCTCCAAAACATGATAGGGTATCCCTAGACAACATAGGGGCTATTCGTCCTATTCTTCGTCCAGTCAATCACCCTGTGCGAGCGGTGAAGCGACACATGGGGCCGCTTGGTCGGTGTATTATTGCGAGGGCTATCATCGACAGGTGATGGAGGCAATCTTGGCCCGCACTCCTTCCATTTCTATAAATTCTTGTCCCTTGTATCTTCCCAGGTATATCGAGGAATAACTCGAGGAGCACAAGTTCTCACGGGAGAGGAGGAGTTCAAAATTCTGAGAGTTGGATGGAGGGCGAATCTTCCCATTCCTCGAAGAGAAGCAGGTCCAGTGGTAGTAGTTCCAGGAGGCTTTCAGACTTTGAAGGGCACTTTAGCGAAAGGGCCCAATCACAACTCGTAAGCCAAGTTTTCTTGCCCTTTTCTCATTTTTTCTTCCTTTCTTCCGATCAAACCTCACCCCCATTCCTTGTATGCGTAGGTTGTGATGAAATCACAAATCTTATGGGAGTTGGTAGTAGCAGCGTACAGGGGCCTCCCAGATTTTCAGAAGGCGAGACTAGACGTGATGGGATTTGGTACCTTTCTTCGGATCGAGCCGATCAAGCCCGACCTGGTTCTGATCCAAGCCTTGTGTGAGAGATGGGACCCAGTGAGCCGGGCATTCCTGATGCCCTGGGGGCACATGGTGCCCAGTTTGGAGGATGTGGTCCGGATCACAAGCCTGAAGGTAGAGGGCGAGGCAGTGACCGGAGTCACTTACGCGGACTACAGCAGGTCGGTAGCTAGGGCGTCCCTCATGGATGCATTAGGGCTCACCGACACTCGTCGGCGGGACGACGAATCCTCAGAAGAGTTCATGGAAAGGATGGAAATAGGATGTCGTGCCGTGTACTGCACAGATTTCGGCAACTGGGAAAGATGTAACATAGATTTGAGGAGATTTCTCCTCTTCCTTTTGGGGAGATTGGTACTGAGCTCGAAAGGGGATGGTATCCAATGTTGCTTCCTGGAGCTGCTGTCAGACCTTGAAAGAGTAGGGTATTATGCCTGGGGAGCCGCCATGCTGGCACACTTGTTTGCAGGCCTATTCCGAGAAACGGATCGTGAGATGACTGTGAGTGGTTTCACACCATTCATCCAGGTATTTTTGGTTTTGCTTGTTTTGTGTTTTTTTTTTGTGTTTTTTGCAAGGTACTGATGACCTGCGCCGAGCAGTTATGGAGCTATTATTACCTCCCCATGGGGAGAGCTCGACATTGGCGACCTGCGATGGTGCCGCTAGCCAGGCGGTGGGAACCCATCATGAGTGCGGCACCCCTAACCTACCAACTGATGGTGCTGAGGCGAGAGCTACAGGAGTTCCCTGCAGCGATGGTAAACTGGAGACCCTACTCAGACATGGTCGATGCCGACCAGCCGTGGGTTCTAGCAAGTCGTGCCCGGTTCGGACGGGAACTGTGGATGCACTGCCTGAATGAAATCGAGCCGCTTCGGCTACAATTAGTTATGAGGACTTTAGGACTGGCTCAAGAATGTGTGGATTCAGCTGCGCCACCTCGTGTCGGGAGAAAGACGCGGGGACCGGCGACTTGCATTGACTGGCGCGTGCGATTCCCCGAACAGTATGAGGACTGGCAACGGGGTGGCACGATTGTAGAATCACAGGCGCGGGACAGCGAGGACTACTTGCGTCTATATAGGACAAAGTACGCAGAACGGTTCCAACCCAGGGGACTTGTGGAGGTAGGTTTCCCCTTTTTCTCTTCTCTTCTTTCTCCTTTTCTTGGTTTTTTTTGGTAAAAATGCTGACTTGTAAGGCTGCAGGATGTCCGGGATGCCATGATAGCGAATTTACGAACTCGCTTGGCAGAGATGGAACAACAGTTGGGTGATGCCCGCGGAGCTACGAGTGTCTTGGTAGGTGTACAGTACGTTCCTAGTTAAAACCCCAGATTCTAGATGTTGGCTGCTAATTCACATGGTCGCAGCATGCCCAGATTGGCGCAGCCTCCCCAGCGATGGGAGTAGGTGGTGCCTCTTCCAGCTTGTGGATTCTCACCTCAGAACTTGACTCGCTTCATGAGCAACTTGCTCACGCCACGCAGCGTGCTGCGGAGGCAGAAGGAATGCTCCGTATACAGGTAAAAGTTTCAGCGTTGAGTTCTCTTTATTTACGCCTTATCGCGTATCTGAGATGGTACACTCGGCAGGAAAAGGAGACGGAAGGAGCGCTTGCCCAAGCTGCGCATAAGGAGGCTAGGATAGCAGAACTGGAGAGGGAACTGCGGCGTCATCCTGATGACGACTCATCCAGGGATGCTATGGAACTGAGGATCACTCTCCAGTTAGAGAGGGAAGACCGTGAGAGAGAACGGGCAGAGAGGGAAAGAAACGCAGAGAGAGAAAGAGCCAACAGTTTGGCTGAAAGGGAGGAGCGAAGGGCCATGGAGGCCCAACTATTCGAACTCCGAATCGGCCTTGGTCTTGCTGAACAGTGGCTGAGAGATGGTGAGGAGCGCTACCGAAAAGCACGAGAGCATGGCTTTCGTGTTGGTAGCTTCTCTGCTGCTTCCGCGGATCAACGCCGGGATGTGGGAATAGGAAGAGGAGTACAGAGCGGCAGGAGTACCGCTTTTCGTAGTTGGGTAGCACCTTTGAGAGTGTTTTGCCCGGAGAGTAGTGGGACGAGTAATGCAGAGAGAGAGGGCGGAACTTGATGTAAATTTTTTGGTTTTTTTTTTTTTTTGGGAATAAAACACAAGGTTTGGTTTGTTTGTTTTTCACCTTTGCTTCAGTTACCTGAATCCCTGCACATATCACTGAAACAAACAAATCAGAATTTCTGTTCTGACTTGGCCCCTTGCTCAATAAGCAAATGGTCACTGTGACTGTCCTTGATAACTGGTCAAGGGGCCAAGCCTTTATTTAACGAAGGCAAGGGAAAGATGCGGTGATGATAAATGCGACAGGCAAGCACACGAATGCAAGCGGTATTAAAGTGAGATGCTGCACGCAAATGTAATCATGCAAAATTGATTTGTTTTCTTTTTATATTTGACATTTTTTTGTTTTATCATAAAAAGATTTTTTTGTTTGCAAATATGTACATTTCTCTTTTCCATTTTTTTTTTTGCTTTTATCATTTCAATTTTTTTTATTGCTAACGCCCGGCAAGCACCCAAATGGCACCTAACCTACGTGAGACAGGGGTTTCTTACTAACCTCCCAGGTATCCTAAGTGCACATCTAGGTTGATTTGGGCCTCTAGACCCCTCGAATGACGATCCCGCCGGCTAAGACTTACCCTGATGACAATACCGTCATGCCATGCTTAGGCTCCCAGTTGCTTCCGACCACAGGGATTCACCCAAAAGGTGTTTGAGGTAGATGATTTGCCCGACCCGGGTCTGTTTCCTCACAACTCTAGATGGTATAAGATGGAACACCCTGGAACCCTAACGACCAACCGCGCGACGCTGACCCGGAATCAGACGCCGTCGCACCCATAGGTGACGCGCTTGCATTGGCCTAAGCCCGAGGTTAAACAAGAAGACATCAAGGTGGTAAACAGGGGTCTTGACCAGCCAGAAACACAGAGACTCCTTCGCAGCGATAGCTTTTGCTTTTCAAAGTAGGCAACCAAAATGTGTATATTAAAATAAGGTCGCAGAACCTGGGCAGTTTTCACCTTTCCGAAACTCCATCGAACCTTCATCTTTAGAGGGAGAAGGAAGAGCGTAGGGGATAAACCTTCTGAGAGGACCGGTAAAGCCGTTAACCCGGCGTAAGGGCCCATTAACTCTTTCCTTTCGGACACCTTCGGACCAAATCTCGAGCATTTACATTCCACGGCCCCCCTTTGTGGATTCAGACTTTTACTTTGAGGGGTTTCGTTTATCGCACCAGGCACAGTCACGACCAGGCTTTTCTCTTGATTTTGATTTTGTATTTCTTTCTGTGAGGGAGATATAGTCGTTTGACGTTTGTGGGCTCCCTCTTCGTATGCCTGCGGGGACACTGCCCTCTTCTCGTGCTCTGATCGATGCTCGAGGAAATGGGTCCTACTCTTGCCTGTGGGGTTTGAGTTTCGGTTTCTCATGCTCAGTGTTTTAAGGGCGCCGACTGTCTCATTTGGTCGAAGAGAAAAGAATAAAGATTACAGCCTCCGGAGATCTTCTGGGTGGAGCCCCACCGTAGGTGATGCTACCGATTTTTTTTGAATAAAATACATAAGTGAGCACATGTTAGCTTCCTTAGAGCGAGCATAGGCCGACGTGGCCGGACAGGGATCTCCACGGTTCTGGCAAACCAAGACCCGGTGCCTACCAAGCCTTAATGGGCCCTACCCTAACATGAAGGTTAGATGCAGGGACTTAACTATATGGTGACTGCCGGGCATCGGCATCTTGAATTTTCCATATTTTTAGTGGTTTTCAATATTTCTTTATTTTTGATGTTTTTTATCTTTTCATCATTCATTTTTTTTTTTGTGCTAAGGGTAGTATTTCTTAAGATAAAGCCCATTCCAAGGGTGGGATAACTCGGTCCCTTCGGCGTTGACTATCTTGTAGGCGTTGCCAGGGTACACGGCTTGAATTACAAATGGTCCTTCCCAATTGGGTTGGAGCTTAGAACGCGGCCCTCCAGGTTTGACAAAAATTCTTTTTACGACCATCTCACCGACTTTGAATTTTCTCTCAACGACTTTCTTTTGGTAAAAGCGAGCGAGTCTATTTTGATACACACGCGCGTGTTCGGCAGCTGCCAGTCGCTTCTCATCCAAGAGTTCCAACTGGGCGAGGAGTGAATTACGACGATCGTCGAGGGGAAAGTCCTCGTCCAATTGTACCCTGAGAGAAGGGATCAGAGTCTCGCACGGGACTACCGCTTCCATACCATAAGTAATGGCAAATGGAGTCTGCCCGGTGGGGGTACGGATTGAAGTGCGATAGGCCCATAGAGCTTCGATAAGCTTTTCTGGCCAGTCTGAAAACTTACTAGACTCGTAGGTTTTTTTTTTGATGATTTTGAGCAATGTTTTATTGGTGGCCTCCGCTTGGCCGTTACCTTGTGGGTAATATGGCGATGAATGATGCAATGCAATTGCATACCTTTTGCAGAGGTCCTGTAGGTCCTGAGAAATGAATTGTGGCACATTGTCGGTGACGATCGTGCTTGGGACGCCGAATCTGGCGAGGATGTTCCTCATGATGAACTTGCAGACTGTTGACGCCTTGATTTCCGCGTAAGCTTCGGCTTCGGCCCATTTGGTGAAGTATTCCGTCGCAGTAAGGATGAAAGATTTCTGCTTGGTGAGGGAATTGGGATCACCTAGGGGACCAATAATGTCGAATGCCCACATGGAGAAAGGCCACGGGGAGGATATTGGGTGAAGTGAGGAAGATGGTGAATGGATTTTATCGGCGTGAAGTTGACACTTGACACACCTACGGACATAGACAGCACAATCCTCTTCCATAGTGGGCCAATAAAAGCCTTGACGAATGATCTTCTTGGCGAGCATCTGACTATTCACGTGGCCACCGCACACACCCGAGTGCGTCTCTTCTACACATTTCCAAACCTCATCGTCACCAAGACATCTTAACAAAATACCAGTAAGGCTCCTCCTATACAACAATCCTCCAACTAGGGCGGTTTATTTTAAATAAGTGGGGGATAAAACAAGATTTAGGTGAAAGATACCTAGAAGAATTTACAGGATGAGAAGAAATCAAAGAAATCAGTGAGGACTAAAGCCTCGGAAACAGTGTGAGAACGGGCAGGTGCCCGAGGAAGTTAACGTGGAAGGAACCGGGTCGAACCCGGGAGCGGGATCAGGAGGAATCAGAAATTGATGGATCGAGAGAGGCGGATCCGAAGGGTCCGGACGTAAAGAAGGAGAATCATGGGGAAATGAATCCGGAGGTTCCGGAGGAAGAAGATCATGAGGGACCCGATGCCCTGGGAGGTGTGTAAAAAGACAATTCAAAGGGGTGAAAAGAATGAAGGACGTGATGACTTGGAAGAACAAAAGGATAAATCGAAAGAAGGAGAGGCCCGGAGGTTCCAGGTGGATATGGGAAGGAAGGGCGCGATGCCCTGAGAGAGATGGAGAATAAGACAAGATATCCGGAGGTTTCGGATGGATATGGGAAGGAAGGGCGCGATGCCCTGAGAGAGATGGAGAATAAGACAAGATATCCGGAGGTTTCGAATGGATATGGGAAGGAGGGGCCCGATGCCCTGAGAGAGATGGGGAATAAGATAAGAAATCCGGAGGTTCTGGATGGATATGGGAAGGAGGGGCGCGATGCCCTGAGAGAGATGGAGAGTAAGATAAGAAATCTGGAGGTTTCGGATGGGGGTGAGAGATGGATAAAGACATGGAATTAAATGGGGAGGGGTCCGGAGGTTCCGGACAGGGATGAATGTAGGGATCCGGAAGCTCCGGACAACGAGGAATGTGAGGGTTCAGGGACCCTAGAGCAGAGGAGCTTGATGGCTTAGATTTAGGTGACAAAAGGCGTCTCCTTAACCAATGGACTGCCCATAAAAAGAAGCTGAATAGCAGCATGAGCAGCGATGAACTGGGATAGGAAGTGGATGAACTGATGTGGGCTCTTTCAGCAAGGGATTTATTGTCCTCAAGCTTCACTTTATGCTTTTCCCTCTTCTTGGCAGATACTCTCTCATAGTGCGGCCTCTCAACCTTCAACATGGCTTCTTGGCCTTTTGGGTTTGCAGGCCGATCCCAATGATGTGCCCAGGCAGAAGGCCTCTTCTTTCTCTGACCAATCGGGTCCATTAGTATGGTCAGGGCCCACAGGCTCTCATTTGACGGACTTCTAATAAGGCCCTTTGGGCATTCATACATGAACGGTAACTCTCTTGGCAAAATATCAAAACAAAGATTTAAGAGCTCCGCTTGTGAAGTAGGGATCTTGACATGAAATGGCTCCCTTGGAAATAACTCCCGTGGCAGATGAACGGTGTCTATCATTGGAAGTTGGATGCTTGGCATAAGGAGCTTCATTTTTGGGGCACTGCTCAAGGCTGTTGGAATATCACACGTGGTCATGCTGGGTAGCATAGGCGTTCGTCCCTCGCATGGGAGTTGGTGGGAAGTAGACATGATGTTAAAAGCTTCCAACAAGAACTGCCCTGACCCACCCCTGAGCATAGAGTTCATCATCTCCTCGGCAGTAGAATGTGTCATCACTATGCATGAGGAGAACCCCTTCTTTTGATTGGCCATTTGGACTATGACCGAACAAGGGGTAATAAGAGCCTTGAAAGCATGTTGGCCAATGAGTAATGTGATCGTGGTTATTTTGGCCCCTGATTTGGTCAGCACCAATTTTTGAGGGTCCTTCTTGATGGACATTGGTGCAGATGGAAATTCGACATTCTCAAAGGTGACCGGCACAAGAACCCGAATCGGCATTCGGCAAATTAAATCTTGGATCTTGAATGGCATTGCTGTGGCCAAATTCTTCTTGTCCGATTCTTGAACATCATCTTTGGCACATGTATTTGTAGAAAGACACCCACTCCGAGAGGTGGTGGAAGGGGGCGAGATTGAGACAACAGGCTCAACGGGTAATGGAGATTCAATGATGGGGGCTATAGGAAGGGCAAGTGGAGGTTGAGACACGACGGGCTTCTCCTTGTTCTCGAGAGGAGACGAGGTTGGCTCGTGTGCAACAATCAATGGGCCCGGCTCAGGGTTAATCACGGGTTTAGGTAAGGGGAGTGGAGGAATAGGAATGGTTAGATTCGGGGTTACAAGGCTAGTGGAGGTTTTAGGTGGAGACGATGGAGGATTACTCGGTTGGGAACAAGAGTTAGTGGAATGCTCAGTGGAAGCCAATGGTGTGGGGGTTATTTGTACAATTGAAGGGGTGACAGTAGAAGGCTTGGTACGTAGGAAACGTCGGATTTTGGTGATACGTGGGGGGTTAAGGGTAGAAGGTGATAAATGGTGCATTGATGCGGGTTGTTGGGGTGTAAACCCGTCATCGTAACACCATGATGACTCATGAGCAGGGGTAGAACTAGTGGCTTCATCCTGAGCAGGGGGTTCTTGTGGGAGCAGTGGAAGAGGGAAACGAAGAAAACTCGGAGTAGGTGTATATTCAAAATCTTCATAAATTTCATCATGTGCCATTTCCAATTCTTTATGATCATCAAGTTCAAATGGACGCCGTGGTGGAGGCGTGTTGATGAGATGAGGTGACGTATATTGACATGGAGGAATTTGCGTATATAGATGTGGATGTGGAGGCGGAGAGCCGTATGGATTAGTGTGATGAATGGATGGTGGGCAGACGGCGTCCACTTGATCGTTAAAACTTGGGAGAACTTCTTGCTCACTCATATTCTCAATGCCATACTCATCTCTTCTCTCCTTCCAATCCTTCTCCATTTTAGTGATGTTATTCATGAAAGTGTGAAGGGGGTTGGCTTGAGGAGGGGAAGGAGGAAGAAATTTCCTCTCAATAACAGCCTGTAAGGCTCCAAGTTGAGAGCTGAGAGAGTCGACATGAGAAGCCATGAAATCCCAGGCATAGGGAACACTAGTGGAGGGGGAAGCTCCACTAACAGTGGCCTGTATTCCATATGAGGACTTATAGGACGGGCCAACGTCCATGGGATGAACCTGTGGGTCAGGATGATAGCCCCAGTCTGAGTTGTAGACCCCATAAGAGTCGTGACCTGGGTCACACATTTGAGACCCATAACGGAAGGCGTCGGCCTCGAAACAATTGTAATTATATTCAGCCATCCATCATGTTTTTCGAGAGCGTAATAACATACACGAGCAAACAATTAGCATGGATTAACATACAAGTGAATGCTTTACGTCCCTTTTTTTTGTTTTGATTTTGATGATTTTTTTTATATTTTTAGCCAGATCAGAAGTTCACACAGAATAGGAAGGACCCTAATTCCAATTTGTTTCACCGCCGTGTCAGCTAGGGTCTCTCGTCTCACCGCGAATGAAATGACTAACTCCGGGGAACTTCAATGGTACAACCAGCCCAGTGAACGAAGAGGAGATTCTTCGATGTCGGGGACTTACGGAGGTCCCAGTGTAGGAGATTCTAGTCCGTTGAGAGGAATTCCCAAACGGAGAGTCCTTCCTTCACCGGGAAAGGGCGATCCTCAAAAAAATGAAAAAATGATAGAAAAGAGGAATAGATGTATGCAATGGAATGCTGACAGATATATAGGGTAAGAAAACAACAGAAATAACAGACATATAATAAACAAACAATCAATCACAACTGATAGTGCTGCCGTGAGCACAACGGGGGCGCGCGCGGGCGCCAAGGTGGAGAGGCACGGGTGGTGCCGAACTTGCAAGGGTAGCCGAAAGGAAGCAGTAGAGGTCCCACCGTGATCGCCAATCTGTGAGCGACGTCACGCGGTTCGGAGTTCGATGGTGCGAGGAAGAGGATGCGGAGAGCGCGCGGGCTCTTCTTTTTGTTTGTTTTGCTGTTTGCTGCAACACAGAGATGAGAGAAGAGAGAGAAGGGGCCACCACGGGAGATTGCTCCGGTGGGGCGAGCGGGACAAGTATAATATAGCAAGATATGGGGTTCAAACGGCCATAGCGGGAAGTGACTCGCCGCGGCCTCGGGGGGACGGGAATGGTGCAGAAATTAAATAACAAGAATTGAAACGGCCATTGGGGAAGTGACTCGCCGCGGCCTCGAGAATATGAGCAGAATATAGCAGAATATAAAAGAGAATATAATAACAGAGATTTAAACGGCCATTGGGGAAGTGACTCGCCGCGGCCTCGAGAATATGAGCAGAATATAACAGAATATAGAGAGAGTATAAGAACGGAAATTTAAACGGCCATTGGGGAAGTGACTCGCCGCGGCCTCGATGATATGAGCAGAATATAATAGAATATAGAGAGAATGTAAGAACGGAAATTTAAACGGCCATTGGGGAAGTGACTCGCCGCGGCCTCGATGATATGAGCAGAATATAACAGATTATAGAGAGAATATAAGAACGGAAATTTAAACGGCCATTGGGGAAGTGACTCGCCGCGGCCTCGATGATATGAGCAAAATATAATATAATATAGAAAGAATATAGGAACGAAAATTTAAACGGCCATTGGGGAAGTGACTCGTCGCGGCCTCGATGATATAAGCAGAATTTAACAAAATATAAAGAGAATATAGGAAACAGAAATTTAAACGGCCATTGGGGAAGTGACTCGCCGCGGCCTCGATGAAAAGATGTGATCGCCAGGGGCCGAAAGACCCTAAAATAAGAAAGTGATCGCGCCTACCTCGAGAGCGGGACATGGCGGGTTGCTTCTTCCTCTCCTTCCGGCCGGCCGACGGAGAGGGCTTTCCTCGGCTACCCTTGCAAAATAACGACAAACAAATGACAAGTGGCTTAGAAAGATGAATGTGTAGTATTCATATCCTTGCAATAAAAATGACGAAATAACGGGAAGACACACACCTGGTTGGTGTTATCTTTTAAACCCCTCTCGGACTCGAGTAGGAGGAAAATGAGATGATGGATGCGAGATGATGAATGCAAAGAACTACGAAGAAAAGGAAAGAGTTGGCTTATTGGATGTGCCGGTGGTGAAATTCGGCGGAGCTCCGGCAGCGTGGGGACGACGTAGAAGCGCGGTGGATGAAGACGACCTTCCTCTCGCGAGCGTGGGCACCCGAGAAGCCGGCAGAACCTCCACCTACAAAAGACCCCACGGGTTAGAAGAATGACTCCGTAGCCTCTGGGCTCCGGCAGCCTATCGGATCACTGCTTAGCTCTCCCAGAACTGAGGGGGTGGGTCTCTATTTATAGAGCTCCGGAAGGTGGAGGCGTCCAGGACCCTGGACACCTCCATCAGGGCCGAAATAATATTTTATTCTATTTTTATTGATTTTTTTGGAATACTTTTGTGGAGGCGTCCAGGGTCCCGGACGCCTCAAGCAGGTCCACCAAAAACCGACAACGGCCGCACGCGGTTTGGCACAACGCGTGGTTTTGTGAGCGGCGCCTTGTGATTCAGAAATGGGCGCGTCCAGTCAGCTGGACGTCTCTAAATTTGGCTTTTTTCACACACGACAAAACGTCGTTCGGTGGGCGGCGCCCGTGAGGGAGTTGATGGAGGAGTCCAGGGGCCTGGACGCCTCCAAAATTATATTATTTTTTATTTTTATTTTGTCTTTTATACCAGGGCTGGCTTTTTTGATTTTTTTATTTATTTTTATGGAGGCGTCCAGGGGCCTGGACGCCTCCATAAATATATATATTTTTATTTGATTTTTGTTTTGTTTTTTATGATTATTGATATTATTTTTATTATTTTTGCATTGATGGAGGCGTCCAGGCAAGTGGACGCCTCCATGATTTTGATTTTTTTTTTTTATTTTTGGTCATTGATGGAGGCGTCCAGGCGCCTGGACGCTTCCATGATTTTGATTTTTTTATTATTTTTTGATCATTGATGGAGATGTCCAGGCGCTTGGACACTTCCATGATTTTTCACAGAATAATTCAAAAAAATGTAAAAAAATTCATAAAAATAGGAAATCACCAGAGTAATTAAAAATGTGAAGGCCGCCTTGGGGTATCATAGTGTAATATGAGATTTACTCAGGAGACGTCAGGAATGGCGTGTCTACAACCAACTGCCAACAAACTCAAGATAAGACAGCTAGACCTGCAAACACCATGATCCTTGAGTTACACAACTCAGGGTCAAGATCGTCGTGTAAAGCGGTAACACACCGCCAATCGAGCTAATCCTAAGCCGGGAAACGACTCACACAAAGGAAACAACTCACGAAAACCTAAGGGAACACCAAGACCCTCAGCACACCTGGACACGCGGACCGAGGTGAGACGATACCTCGAGTCATCCAGAACAACTGTAACGACCCGAGAATCCGATTACCGGGAAGGCCCGACAACCCGAGACTCGCACCGCCGCCCACGAGCCAGGAGGGCTCGGAAGGGCTAAAAGGAGTGTGGAGGCACAAAGAAATAGGAAATAAAGCAGGACAACCAACAACAACAAGTTGAAAGAAAGAACAACAACAGCTACAACAGAGTCCAGTCCAACAGAAAGTACAGTCTAAAGCAGTAAAAACGCACCACATGCCAAGTGAACACTCGGCCCGGCAAGCTGGCAACAGAGAACCCCCGCTCCGCACCCTCGAGCCACGAGGAAGAACCGCTACACCTGAAAAGCAGGGAATGAGTCTCCAAAACAGAGACTCAGCAGGGATCCCGCGGAACCCCAACCGGAAACAACGGCGGTAGCGGAAAGGAGAGCTACAACTACAGCAGGAACAGCACACCGGTGGCCGGTCAAAAACTCGGCACTACAGCTACTCCTACTGTACCGGAAGGTACACCTCGATCACGCAGACGAAGCTACCAAACCACGCTAGTACCGCCTACCGAAGTAACTACACACAGCAACCATGCCGCAGAGGCATGTCCCTCGGACACTGCCGACCTGGACACGCTGTCCAAGGTGCAACCCCGACCATCCGATCACGGGTACCGCACAACAAGACGCAACCTCGGTAGAGCCACTAGCACTAGACCCACGGCGCGAAAACCAACATACGCGCCGCGGCGAACCAACCGAAAACACAACGGTCGACACGACCGAAAACCCGAAGGTCAAAGACACAGAAACTGACAGTCTGTCACTCCGTACTCGACAGGAGTACCACCCACTAGAAGCACAGCCGGTAGCGTCCCCTGACGTCTTACACCGCACCGCAGGTGAACCGCCTGACGTGGTAGGTCCTACCCGAGGCACGAACACCGTACAAGTAACCACAAACAAGTAACTAGCTGGGGTCACGCCCGTCGACGTGGGTCCAACCGCCCCCAACCACGTGTACACACACAGACCTTGCGTCACTAGGTCTGGTCCTCTGACCGGTTTTCCCCCGTAGCCGGACTCTGGCTACCGACGAGGGGCCTACGGTAACCGGTCCACAAACCGTCTCGAAAGGTGGGTGCCCGTACACCACTCCCAGGTGAGACCAGCACCTCGTACTGGTGGGCTACGACTAGTGGAGGGTCACTGAAGGAGTAGACTCTCAACGGAAAATAACGTCCGAATCCGACGACGTACGGGGACCAGCCCACGTACCGGCCCCGTCACACGGTGACCACAGTCGGAGAAGAAACAGGACTCACAGTCCACGGTCACGCACACAGCCTGCGCGAAAGTCGAGAAAACCCAAGTGACGCTAAGTCATTGGACTCTGGACAGTCCACCAGACGCACTACACCCAACGGTCCTTGAGTCACAAGACTCGGGGTCAAGACCGTTGTACGCAACAGCGCAAGGCCGTCAATCTAGTCCAATCTCTAGGTCTAAAACCACGGTAGCACGAATACCGAGATAACACACGAGCTGCCAAGACCATTCCCTTGGGAAGGGAACGCAAAGGACTAAGGCCACCCACACGGGCCACACGGAAAACATAGAAGCACGATTCCCAAGGCAGCACACAAGCCGCCACGACGATTTCCCATCTTGTAGCAAGCGGGAAACCTCCAGCCCCAGGCCGGATAACTGGACTCGCAGTCCAAGGCCAAACACATGGCCCACACGGGAATCGCCTTCCAAAGGAACCCACGATATGCGGGGGAGACCCCACCGCACACACACCGACACACGGTGACTCGATCGAGCGCAACACGAAAGCCCGGAACACGTGGGGTCACCCGGACCCACCACACCTACGGGCACGCTAATCGAGGTAACACGGTCCCTCCCGACACCCCAGAAACAAGGACACAGAAACCACGGGGTGTCCAGGACACTCACAAGGCCGGAGGTCGACCACTGGGTCACAACCGAGTCGACCGGAGACCAACACAATGCGAACGGACGCTAAAAGGTCACCCGGACCCTTACGCGCACGGGCACGCAAAACGAGGTACACGGAACCTCCAGACACCCCAAAACACGGTCACGGAACTCCACTGGGTGCCCAAGGCACACACGGCCCAAAGGAGCACGATCAGCCGCAGACCGCCCGCCCCGGGCAGCCTGGCTGGTCATCTCCAAGATCGCGCTATAGTTCCATAGCGCGTTCAAGAAGAACGCGCTATAGACGTATAGCGCGACCGGGCATATCGCGCTATGAGCCCATAGCGCGACAGCAAGGGACGCGCTAGGCCCACCTAGCACGACAACGAAGAACGCGCTAGGGAACCCTAGCGCGACAACGAAGAACGCGCTAGAACCCCATAGCGCGACCAGAACCTCCATACTGTTCATCTTCTCCGATGAACGCGCCCTATCGGGGCAGCGCGACATTCAAGAACGCGCTATTGGAGTATAGCGCGTTCTCAGTCCGCGGCGAAAAATGGTGAAAACGGCGGGAAAAGCCATGCCACGCCCCGTTCACCCCCAGGTGAAGGGGAAACAAAAGGGGAACCCTTCCCCAAGCTCCTAGGCATGCATCTAAGCCCCTGGATCGCCCAAAAACACAACGAAACGGGAGATCCGGCTCACACCCCAAAATCACACGTTTTGCCCAAAACACCCCGTTTAGCCCGCTCGGCTCACCACGGCCTACGAAACTCGCGGGAAAGGTAAAGCACGGGTTGAGGGTCCATCACCCTACCTCCACCGAAGATTACGCGCACCGTGGACGCCGGTCCACGAAGAAAACGCCGTTGAAGCCTCGCCGTTCCACGAACCCACGGCCGAGCTTCCACGCGCCTCCACCGCCTCGATCCTCATCCATCCTCGCCCGTGCCTCGCCCGCGCCGTCTCCACCTCGCCCGTGCTCCTCCCCGTCGGCCGCCGGAGAGAGAGGGAGAGAGGAGAGAGCGTGAGAAGAGAGAGGGAGAGAAATGAGAAATGAGAGGGGAGAGAGAGAAAAAGCTTATATATAGGAAAATCTAGAAATTCTCAAAAATCCAGAAAAATAGAAAATCACACCCTCGCGATCCTCGGAGCGCACCGATCGCAACGGTACCACTCGCGCCCTGGTGAACGGCCCGGTTCACCCGCAACGAGGTTCCGAAGGGAAAGCCGAAACCCACGCCGGGAATCGAAAAACACACGCGGAAAAAGCCGCAGAACGCCTCCGGGCCTCCGAAACAACTCTGGATCGCGCCGATCCGAACACGAAAGATGTCCGAAACAAAATTTCGGACACAATGGAGTCGGACACTCCGAGAAACCAGATCCGGAACCCACGAAAAAGGATCCGAAAGACCTGGGGCGTTACAGCCCTCCCCCCTTAAAGGAATTTCATCCTCGAAATTCAGGACCAAGCACAAAGTCCCAGGGGAAGAACACTGAACGAACTGACAACACTGTCAGAGCCCCAGCACAGAAAACATCGATTCTCACGAAAACACGGATCCTGAGGGACACAGCCAGACTCACAATCGCAAACAACACCTCGCTCCTCGCGCCGAGCACCCCGGCCAACAGAGCAGGCACATACCAAAGGACACAGTCCGGCATCACCTCAGACAACGCGAGAATCCATCATGGCGCCACAGCCACGATCTCGCTCACCGAGGGAACACAACCCTCGACACGAGCAACAGCTACCGATCCATCCAATGGTCAGCAGACAAAGCGCACGTCAGCTTCACAACCAGCTGACAGGTCGCACACCCTCCTCAAGGGAGTAACCAAAACAGAGCCTCCACCAGCTCAAGCAGCCAACTCTTGTCAGAAGACGAACTTCGACAAAGCCCAGATCTCATCCGGAAAGGCACATTACAGAAACGACCACCAAAGGTCTCGCTGGCACACGGCTCTCGCCATGCTCGAGCTCCAACAACCAGCATCTTCTGTCTCTGAAAGGACCATCCACTGGTCACCAACTGCTCGCCAACTCGACCCTCTCGGGAAGCACGACGAAACCAAATGATGGATCCTGGCGTCTTCAGTCGTCACCTCACGGGACTCAGACTTATAGGGAATCACCCCACGCTAGTCACCGAACCAGGGATAACCTTGCGACACCAACGTCCAATCAAGGACCACCAACCGACGCCAATATGACAAAAAGGCCTCCGCCCACAGGCGTCACTCATCCATCTGGTCTCATCAAATCCTTCGATCAATCCAAGTGGACACCTGCCAATCCCGATTCTGCCCTTACCACAGAGCCACGGGACACCACCTGAACAGTGCTCACGAGTCCCCAAGCAACAAACATCTCACCGTCACAATCCGACAAGACCGTAGAACCAACGAGAGCCCACAGCCTGCCAGAGACCACATCCTCAAAGCACGATCTCAACCGAGGACACGATTGGGAACACAAGTCGGGCGCCAAGCCGCCGACTATAACTAACACGTCCTCGACCTCTGTCAGGCGACATCCTCAACAACCTCATCCAGGTCTAACACCGACGCCTGACACGGCTTCCAACACCGGAACAGGGTACTCATGCGGCACACTAGCCAGCACATTTCCCGACACTCCATCCTGCCAGTGCCAAGAACCACGACTTCTCGGGCAACGGCACAGCAACAACACGTTTCACACCGAGGAACCCGTCCTCCGATGCTCAACGCGAACTCAGGAATCCGCCCGTAGCAACCAACGCTACGATCCTGAACTAGTGGGTTAGGGGCCCACCGCGCTTCCGCTGCGCACCCTGATAAAGCAAACACCGCCCAACCAGCACTCGTCCTTCCAGAACAACGCCAGCACCCTCACACGAAAAGGGAATGGGCACAACTTCTCACAGGCAACCACCCTGCCAAAACAAGGAGCACGCCTCGCACGGACTTCATGGCACACAAGGCCAACCAATCCGAACACACAATGCAAGACGACGATCCTTAGCCAAACGCAATCTCTCCAACCAAAGGAGAAACCAGCGCACTTCCGACCAACGGAAGAACTCCACGCTCGACCTGACCTAAAACCTCACGCACGCTGGAAACAGCACCATCCAGCACCAAGGGAAACCATCGCTTCCATCAGGTCAGCGCCTCCGACACACTCGACGAGTGTCACGTCGGACCACAATCATAGCATCTCTCGATGCACCGCCGCTGCAATTCCTCGAACTGCAACACGGCATGCCAAGAGCCGCAACACGAGCCACAACGACCACCGCCGACGCTCATCCTCGAGTCCCGAACTCGCCGCGGAGCCTTCACATCTCAAGCCAACTCCAGGGCGAACACAACCCATCCACTGACATAAGCGCAGGAGCAAAGACTTAACAGGACATCTCTGCCAAATCCTGTCTCGAAATCAGCAGAACAATCAGGACCGAAACAGCAGCTCACCGAGAAGATCCTCCGCTCACCCGAGCACACTTCTCGATCAGAACACCTCAGGAGCTGGACAAACCTCAAGCTCAAGTGGCCAAAACCGACAGCAGCTCTCTCAGAGCACGCTCACGGCAACTTAACCACGAAAAAACCCTCTCCAGCCACCTGACCACGCTGCAAATTCCTCGAACGCAGCACCGCGAATTCACGCCTGCCAGCAACCTCTGCCCAACGCAGCAAAACCAGGGCCACCACCGATGAGGGAGAAGGCTCTCGACCTCGATCCTTAGACCCCATGCTGGCACGAAATCCACGAACAGCAACCACCTTCACAGCGCCGCACAGCGCACTCAAGCTCTCAAGCGAGAAACAAGGCGGAAAGCGAACACAAAACCCTAAGCCAGCTGCCGACTGTACTGGACCTTACGGACTCTGATCACTGCAATGTTTCGAATTCCTATGTACGTCCACAACTTGGCTCTGATACCAGCTGTAACGACCCGAGAATCCGATTACCGGGAAGGCCCGATAACCCGAGACTCGCACCGCCGCCCACGAGCCAGGAGAGCTCGGAAGGGCTAAAAGGAGTGTGGAGGCACAAAGAAATAGGAAATAAAGCAGGACAACCAACAACAACAAGCTGAAAGAAAGAACAACAACAGCTACAACAGAGTCCAGTCCAACAGAAAGTACAGTCTAAAGCAGTAAAAACGCACCACATGCCAAGTGAACACTCGGCCCGGCAAGCTGGCAACAGAGAACCCCCGCTCCGCACCCTCGAGCCACGAGGAAGAACCGCTACACCTGAAAAGCAGGGAATGAGTCTCCAAAACAGAGACTCAGCAGGGATCCCGCGGAACCCCAACCAGAAACAACGGCGGTAGCGGAAAGGAGAGCTACAACTACAGCAGGAACAGCACACCGGTGGCCGGTCAAAAACTCGGCACTACAGCTACTCCTACTGTACCGGAAGGTACACCTCGATCACGCAGACGAAGCTACCAAACCACGCTAGTACCGCCTACCGAAGTAACTACACACAGCAACCATGCCGCAGAGGCATGTCCCTCGGACACTGCCGACCTGGACACGCTGTCCAAGGTGCAACCCCGACCATCCGATCACGGGTACCGCACAACAAGACGCAACCTCGGTAGAGCCACTAGCACTAGACCCACGGCGCGAAAACCAACACACGCGCCGCGGCGAACCAACCGAAAACACAACGGTCGACACGACCGAAAACCCGAAGGTCAAAGACACAGAAACTGACAGTCTGTCACTCCGTACTCGACAGGAGTACCACCCACTAGAAGCACAGCCGGTAGCGTCCCCTGACGTCTTACACCGCACCGCAGGTGAACCGCCTGACGTGGTAGGTCCTACCCGAGGCACGAACACCGTACAAGTAACCACAAACAAGTAACTAGCTGGGGTCACGCCCGTCGACGTGGGTCCAACCGCCCCCAACCACGTGTGCACACACAGACCTTGCGTCACTAGGTCTGGTCCTCTGACCGGTTTTCCCCCGTAGCCGGACTCTGGCTACCGACGAGGGGCCTACGGTAACCGGTCCACAAACCGTCTCGAAAGGTGGGTGCCCGTACACCACTCCCAGGTGAGACCAGCACCTCGTACTGGTGGGCTACGACTAGTGGAGGGTCACTGAAGGAGTAGACTCTCAACGGAAAATAACGTCCGAATCCGACGACGTACGGGGACCAGCCCACGTACCGGCCCCGTCACACGGTGACCACAGTCGGAGAAGAAACAGGACTCACAGTCCACGGTCACGCACACAGCCTGCGCGAAAGTCGAGAAAACCCAAGTGACGCTAAGTCACTGGACTCTGGACAGTCCACCAGACGCACTACACCCAACGGTCCTTGAGTCACAAGACTCGGGGTCAAGACCGTTGTACGCAACAGCGCAAGGCCGTCAATCTAGTCCAATCTCTAGGTCTAAAACCACGGTAGCACGAATACCGAGATAACACACGAGCTACCAAGACCATTCCCTTGGGAAGGGAACGCAAAGGACTAAGGCCACCCACACGGGCCACACGGAAAACATAGAAGCACGATTCCCAAGGCAGCACACAAGCCGCCACGACGATTTCCCATCTTGTAGCAAGCGGGAAACCTCCAGCCCCAGGCCGGATAACTGGACTCGCAGTCCAAGGCCAAACACATGGCCCACACGGGAATCGCCTTCTAAAGGAACCCACGATATGCGGGGGAGACCCCACCGCACACACACCGACACACGGTGACTCGATCGAGCGCAACACGAAAGCCCGGAACACGTGGGGTCACCCGGACCCACCACACCTACGGGCACGCTAATCGAGGTAACACGGTCCCTCCCGACACCCCAGAAACAAGGACACAGAAACCACGGGGTGTCCAGGACACTCACAAGGCCGGAGGTCGACCACTGGGTCACAACCGAGTCGACCGGAGACCAACACAATGCGAACGGACGCTAAAAGGTCACCCGGACCCTTACGCGCACGGGCACGCAAAACGAGGTACACGAAACCTCCAGACACCCCAAAACACGGTCACGGAACTCCACTGGGTGCCCAAGGCACACACGGCCCAAAGGAGGACGATCAGCCGCAGACCGCCCGCCCCGGGCAGCCCGGCTGGTCATCTCCAAGATCGCGCTATAGTTCCATAGCGCGTTCAAGAAGAACGCGCTATAGACGTATAGCGCGACCGGGCATATCGCGCTATGAGCCCATAGCGCGACAGCAAGGGACGCGCTAGGCCCACCTAGCACGACAACGAAGAACGCGCTAGGGAACCCTAGCGCGACAACGAAGAACGCGCTAGAACCCCATAGCGCGACCAGAACCGCCATACTGTTCATCTTCTCCGATGAACGCGCCCTATCGGGGCAGCGCGACATTCAAGAACGCGCTACTGGAGTATAGCGCGTTCTCAGTCCGCGGCGGAAAATGGTGAAAACGGCGGGAAAAGCCATGCCACGCCCCGTTCACCCCCAGGTGAAGGGGAAACAAAAGGGGAACCCTTCCCCAAACTCCTAGGCATGCATCTAAGCCCCTGGATCGCCCTAAAACACAACGAAACGGGAGATCCGGCTCACACCCCAAAATCACACGTTTTGCCCAAAACACCCCGTTTAGCCCGCTCGGCTCACCACGGCCTACGAAACTCGCGGGAAAGGTAAAGCACGGGTTGAGGGTCCATCACCCTACCTCCACCGAAGATTACGCGCACCGTGGACGCCGGTCCACGAAGAAAACGCCGTTGAAGCCTCGCCGTTCCACGAACCCACGGCCGAGCTTCCACGCGCCTCCACTGCCTCGATCCTCATCCATCCTCGCCCGTGCCTCGCCCGCGCCGTCCCCACCTCGCCCGTGCTCCTCCCCGTCGGCCGCCGGAGAGAGAGGGAGAGAGGAGAGAGCGTGAGAAGAGAGAGGGAGAGAAATGAGAAATGAGAGGGGAGAGAGAGAAAAAGCTTATATATAGGAAAATCCGAAAATTCTCAAAAATCCAGAAAAATAGAAAATCACACCCTCGCGATCCTCGGAGCGCACCGATCGCAACGGTACCACTAGCGCCCTGGTGAACGGCCCGGTTCACCCGCAACGAGGTTCCGAAGGGAAAGCCGAAACCCACGCCGGGAATCGGAAAACACACGCGGAAAAAGCCGCGGAACGCCTCCGGGCCTCCGAAACAACTCCGGATCGCGCCGATCCGAACACGAAAGATGTCCGAAACGAAATTTCGGACACAATGGAGTCGGACACTCCGAGAAACCAGATCCGGAACCCACGAAATAGGATCCAAAAGACCTGGGGCGTTACAACAACCGTCTCGAGCTGGACAGAACCGTCGAGACACACACACCCGGTCACATATCAACCACTTGGTCACACCGGGTTGACCCGAACCGGCCAACGACACACCAAATGACTCAACAGGATGGGCGGTCGCTCATGAACCACACAACGGGATGAAAGGTCTAAAACTGACCACACAACGAAACACAATCTCTAGAGGCTAAAGACACCACATGCACGTGCCGGATCGCGAGATCAGGGCGATTTCCTCAAATCGACCCAAAACGAGTCACCGAGGTTCTCGGACTCCTACCGGCCCCGAATGACGACCAATCGACACGAAACCTACGTGAATGGGATCCAAACATCCCATCGGTCATTTTAACACTAAGTAGACCGAGAATGGTTGCCATTCTCTGGCGAACCCTGAAAACCCCAAAAACTACGGTTTTCACTAAACCGGCCCGATCTCCCCCGATCGAGCACCAACTACGCACGGAAGTAGGGAAAACGTGCAGAACGAAGTGGCGGTCCATCTCCCTACCTCCACCGAAGAAACCGAGTGCCGAAACGACTAAATCACGCCGAAAATCGCGCCACGAACAGAACCGCCGACTTTGAATCCACCGAGGGATCGCGCCCGCCACGCTCAAACCGCCGCTCTTCCCCGCGTCCTCGCCTCGGCCAGCTCCGCAACGGTGTGCACCCCGCACCGAGAGACCCTGAAACGAGAGAGAACGAAGAGAGATGGTGAACGGTTAAAAATGAGGCATCCGAAAGACCTAATAAAGATCCAATAGAGATCTAGGGCATTACATCTTCAGTCCATTGGAATATGTAACGGCCCAGGATGAACGTGGACGAATTAAGATGTGTGCGTGTTTGGACAGGTCAAAGGAGAATTGATGCAAGATTAGATAGGTGTGTGATTAATGATAAATGGTTGAATCTTTATCCAGATAGTTTCATGGAAAATGGAAATCAATTATTTTCATATCATAATATGATCAGAATTTTTTTCCGAAAAGGAACCAGAGAGAGCTAACAAGCCGTTCAGACTTTTCCAAACGTGGGCTAAGCGTCCACAATTTTTGGAAGTAGTCCAGCAAGAGTGGAATGTCGAAGTTTCTGGTATCCCACCATTTGTTCTGCATGAAAAGCTTAAGAATGTGAAACAAGCTCTCAAGAAGTAGAACAAAGACATCTTTGGGAATGTCCAGGATAATCTACGAGATGTAAAGCAACATCTTCTGGACATTCAAAATGCACTTCACAAAAACTCCTGAATCAAGAACCACAGGAATGTCAATTCCAAGTGAACCCAAAGTATCAACTTTCTCAAGAAGAGATAAGCACATTATGCCTTACAGTCACGTCTGATAAGGTCAAGAGGGAAGTTTTCCAAGCACCCAAACATAAGAGTCCAGGGCCGGACGGACTTTCTGCAGAATTTTATCAAGAAGCATGGCATATTGTGGGAGATGAGGTAATTGCTGCAACAAAATATTTTTTCACTTCTAAGAGAATGCTGAAGCAATTAGATTGCACGCATATAACCCTAGTTCTCAAAACAGAAGGAGCTGAATACTTAGATGAATATCGGCCAATATCACTCTGCAATTTTATTTGTAAGCTGATTTCTAAGATTCTAGCAAACAGATTGCAGACTGTATTGCCAAAAATTATAAGTCAAACTGCATTTATAAAAGGGAGAGCCATTCATCACAATGTGTTGTTTGCAAATGATATAGTGAGAGGTTTATGCTCTGGAGAAGTAGGGAAAATTGTTTGTTTGAAGGCTGACCTTAAAAAGGCTTTCGATTTGCTAAGTAGGAGGTTCATATACTACATGATGGAGAGGATGGGATTTCCAAACATATGGATAGACTGGGTTTCTAGCTGCCTAGAAACACCAATGTTTTCTATTCCATTAAATGTATCACCAACAGGGTTCTTTAAAAGTACAAATGGGGTGCGTCAAGGGGATCCTCTTTCATGTCTCATGTAAATCCCTGCATTGTGGAACTCCAAATATTGAGCATTGAGCTAGGAATTACTATTGATATTGACTATGACATGTCGGACATCTAACTTTCTGTATGTTGTCATTGACATATATAGCTATATTAATGCCATCATGTCGGAAAAATTTGTGAGTTAAAAATGTGATTTGTAATGATTATAGAAATCTGAGAGCTTGCTTACATAAAATTGTGAATCGCTGGCTTGTGTCATTGTGATTCAATAGTGTGCCATAGTTGGAATTAATAATTGTGTGATTATAGAGCTTACCCCAATGTGGTTTTGGTTTAACTTGTTATACATACATACATCGGCTATGATTAATTGCCTGTATTTTCTTAATTGTGCTGCGATTAATTTGGTGAATTATGATAGAATAAGGACCACTATGTACTGAGAGTAATCTTATACTTACCCCGTCTTGATCCCTTCCTTTTTGGCTGTTGGTATGTCAGTTGGGGTTCAGCGGCACACCCCCTTTGGGGTTCAGCGGCACACCCCCTCTGGGTTCAGCGGCACGGCCCTTCGGGGCTTCAGCGGTACACCCCCTTGGGGGGTTTCAGCGATACACCCTAGGGGGTTCTCAACGGCACGCCCTGCAGGGTCCTCAGCGGCAGGCCCTGAGAAGCTTCAACGGCACGCCGTTTTGGCTCTCCAGCGGCACGCCTCTTCAGCCCGCAGCGGCACAGCGGTGAAGCCCTTTCAACGGGCGACGTGAAGCCCATGCCCTACGCATCCTCGGCACGCAGTGGCCGATCCGAGGTGTCGACCAACGACTGGGCCACGTAGCCTACCCCACTGACAGCCGGTACAGGAGCAGGTCAAACCCATCATCACGGCCGGCTTCCCGCCTTCGACGGTCGTGGTCGAAGTCGCCGGTGGCTGGGAGTATAAAAAGCCTCCTGTTCGAGAAAAAGAGAAAGAGGAGGACTCTCGGAGAGGAAGAAGAGACAGAGGGAGAGACCCACAGCCAAGAGGAGAAAAGAGGAGAAGAGAGAAGAGAGGAAGAGGCACCCCGCCGGGAGCTTCCTCCAACGACCGCCGGGCAGAAGCGAGAGTAAGAGGGGAGGGCTTGATGTAATAGGAAGAAGGGGGGGGAAGGAGGCGACGGTTGTCTCTGTCCCAATCCCCCATTTTTCTTTTTTTTCTCTTCTACTTTTTGTTCTTCTCCATCCAGTTCTTGTCTCCTTCTTTGGAGTCTTCCTCCCCGTCTAGGGGCCCGTCCCGGGTACCCGTTCTGTGTAATACATCTGTAAGGCCATGGCCTTCTCCCCCCATGAATGAAAAATCATCTTTTTTGGGTCTTTCCTGCTATGTCTGATGGTTTGCTTCCCCCGTCTCCATAATGCATGGTGTTTTGTGCATGTTCTTCTCTACTGTGCTTTTGGAGTCTCCGTGGTGGTGTGATGCCTCCCATCTGGGCCCTGGCCTCGTGGGTCCTTCACTCATCCCCAGCAGCCTTTCCTTGGCCCTGAAACCCCCCCTCTCTTCTCCTGAACAGCCGACAAGTCTCCTAGTCCATACACTCAGTCTTCTTTCTTGTTTTAAGCCTCCAGCGGTGCACGTTTCTGGCCTTTGGCCGGCACACCCTTTCAGCCCACCCCATCTGCCCTCAGCGGCACACACACCTCCACCCCTGGCCGGCACACTCTTTGGTCGGTACACCTGATTGGCCTTGGCCGGCACACCTATGTTGCCCTCAGCGGCACACCCCCAGCTGCCCTCAGCGGCACACCCACAGCATGCCCTCAGCGGTGCACCTCCAGTTGCCCTCAGCGGCACACCCACACTCGGTCACCCCTGGCCGACACACTCCTTGGCCGGCACATACCCCCAGCCGCACTCCGCGGTACACCCCCCTAGGGCCTTCAGCGACACACCCTTCAGCCCCTCAGCAGCCCACTCCTTGGCCTCGCCTCCGAGCCCTTTCCTTCACGTTTTCTGAGGTTCTTTAAAGGTGTTGCTCCCCCGGGGGCCCACCTCCAGTTGTCGGGTTCCGCCACTCCATGTGGGCGCGTTTCCTTTATCTCCCCTACGCCCCGGTCAAGGGGAGATGCTGCCGAATTTTTGTGAGAAAATAATAAAACATTAAAAGAGGCAAAAGGAAGCAACAAACGAACAGAATAACTAATAAAACCTTCCAACTAATCGAGCCACTGCCGGCATTGCAACGAGAGCTGAACCGAACTGATTAACTACCCGGCAACCCGAATTTCAAACCGACGGTGGAGAGGCCGAGCAGAACAAAGCAGAGGGTGAAGTTTATATAAAGCTACGTACAAATCAAAATAAGAAGAAAAGAAAAGCCTTAAGATAAAGATCAGAGATTGACCGGACCTCCATCACCGCGCCCTGATTGGCTCTCCAACGGTGCATTCTAATCTTTGCCCAATGGCCTGCTCATCCGACCCCTTTTCTGTCATATTCCCATTACTTCACCCCTTTGCCGGTACGCCTCTTCTGGCCCTCACCGTTGCAGCCTTCAGCGACACACTCTAACCAACTCCCCTCAGCGGTACGCCCCCCTTTAAGCTCCAGCGGTACACTCCAATAAGCTCCCAGCGGTACGCCCCCCTTGAGCCCTAGCGGCACACTCTTTGGACCCTCAGCGGTGCACTCTCAATTGCCCAGCGGTACGCCCCTTTAACTCCCAGCAGTATGCCCCCTTTAGCCCCAGCGGCACACTCCTTGGACCCTCAGCGGTACACCCTCAATTGCCCAGCGGTACGCTCCTTTAACCCTCAGCGGTAATGCGGGACGAGACACGGACACGACAAGCTCGCGATCGTCCCTTAACGAGGGAAGCGTCGGACGTGCACGGTTGAGAAACCGGCAAGAGCTAGGGTGGTCGGCTCTCTCTTTCGTGCCCGGATCGGGTCACAGGGACGGTCTTGCACTATCTCGCAGCAGCAGTGATATGAAAAATAAAGCGAGCTAGATATCCCTACACATGCTCTCTAGCAGCGGCATAAACAAATATATATGAAATAAGCAAAATGCCGAGAAGGGAGCGAAAACGATACCTCCACGCGCTCGGCGTGGGGACGACGGACCCTGCCGATCTCGTACTCCCGGGACAGTTATTACATAAAGATTACAGCAATAATGTAAAGCCCACTCCACGCAGGGAGGTAAAGGGCGACACAATGGAGCCCGGGAGGGCGGATTTCGGGTTGACAGGCGGCTTTCCGCGTAGCTTCGGCAGCACCCGAACTAATGACGGCGGGGCCCACGTGCTGTCCGGCGGGGCCGTGTGGGACCCGATGTCACCGCTGTGGTGGGGGACACTGATGGAAGCGATCCCCGGGCTGGCGGCACGCTGGAACGACGATCGGAGGCCGGGCGGCTCCGGTCGGTACTCGTCGGGAAAACTTCTCACGGATCTGCAGCTTCTGGTTTTCAGCGCGCTGTCCGGCGAGAACGGACGCTGCGATCAACTCCGATGTCGGATTGACACGAAATTAGTGTCGTTGGGAAGCTGACTCGAAGTAATTCAATGTAGGCCTGGAGATCTGGCCTGGATCTTCACGGATCTGGACTTAATGAATTTCCAAATCGCTATTGCTCAGGGGCTGAACACTCAGATCTGCAGAGCTGATCTCTGAGAACTACCGTTGACCGCAGGGTAGATGTTCGATTCAGCCCTTGTGGTCTTCATACAAGTTGTGGGAAAATGAGATAGAAAGACGGCAAATTTGGTTTGGAAGCGTGTGGATGTGGCTATGAGTTGATAGGATTTTTGGACTGGGTGGGGGTCAGATCTGGAACTGGACTGAATGCACTGTAGCAGTGATGAAGCACGAATTTTAAAAAATGGATAGAGGGATGAAAAAAAATAAGAAAAATTGTGGATGAAGGGGATCATGGGAAGAACTCCCAGTTAAATTGGGAGTCCTAAAAAAAATCAAGAAGGGGGTCGGAGGTGTGAGACACAGGGCTGCTGTCACTGTAGATAGACACAAGACAGAACTGGGAAAGAGGGTTGAACGAAAATGCAAAAATACTAAATGGAGGAGTTTGGACGTGAAATGTTAGGTGGATCTTTGGGTTGAAGGGTAGAACACACCATAAAAGTTTCAATCCAAGAAGAGCTCGTGGCTGGCTTCAAGAATTCACGGAATGGGCTGCTGTTGGATGAAGGCAGAACTGCAGAGGCGGCTCGACGACGGCACGAACGGCGGCGGCGGCGGCACAGATGATCACCGGAGGTTGAGAGGGGATGAAGGAAGATGGTTACACTCTAGATCTGGGGTTGGGGATGAAGAAACCAGGGGGAGAGAGAGGGGAGGTCGAAATTCTCCAAGGGGGGGTGTTCTTGCACAATGATTTTTCACTTTTCATTAATATTCAAATGGAAAATACAAGTATTTATATGTCTCCAATCTAATCCAATCTCCACCATTGGATCTAGGGATGGGGAATGAATGGCCTAGATTAAATTTGACCAACACACACACACAAAATAAAATAACCTAAGTGGGAGACAAGCTTGACATGGTAGGTAGCCTACCTTAGACTTTTTACTCCATTTGTCTACCCATGTGGCATTTGACATTCAACCCTTCTAGATGGCCACCTAGGATGGTTGACCAGCCCCACATGGATGACATGGACCAATGGAAAAGGGCTGAGGGCCCCCTTGCTGGTCCTACTGACAAATTACATAGAAACCCAAACAATCCGTGGGAATGACGCATTGGCTTATAAAGCCGTACAATTGCGCATATACTTTCCCAAGGATATAAACACAAACTAAAAGGACATACATGCAATAACAAAGGTACAGGCTCGGTGTCGATTCCCATCACATCTCCCCGGGTGGGAGGAACTCGACCCCGTCGAGTAGGGGTATGGATGCTCTAGTACTCCGGCGGATCCGTCACCATGCCAAGTAACGCGGGTACGCTCCACTCCAAATGATCGTCACCTGCTCATTCATATATACTCGATATGCGCAAACTGCTATGGCCTGAAGGTGGACACTCCGGGTGGGGCACTCTCAAAAGGAAGGGAAGCGGCTCAAAGACTCACTAGGAATCACCGATGAGTCCCTATAGGTGACTGATCCGGGTATAGATGTAGAACCGATCCCATACTCATCGAGTGAGATGTCTCGCTTCACACTCATAAGAGAACGACAACGAGCTTGCACAAGACACATGCAGACTCACCATGCAATACACACAAACAATCGACTCAAACACACCACACAAACAAACCACACAAGAAAACATACTGACTCGTGCACGACTCTAGACTAAGGTGGTAGCATCGAGCCCACTAGGTGGCGGCATCCTGGGCGGCCGAAGGGTCGCCCAGCTCTTCCCCCAAGGCATAGTACTCATCGGCCAGTGCCTCATCGGCCTCGTAATCAACACACTCAAGCTCAGGAGGTGCGGATCCTCCAACACCTAAGGCTAGGGTGGTGCGAGCGGGACACTCACTGGCGATGTGGCCATACCCGTGATAGTGGAAACACTGTATTCGCGATCGACTACTCTCCCCGATAAGAGGGGCCTTACCCTTATCATCCCGTCGGGTAGGGGGTGTAGGCAACAATGGGGGAGGTGTAGGTGCCTTGGACAAGAGTGGAGGGGGTGCCGGTGCCAGAGGACGGGCTATAGGAGCTGGGGGACGGGCAAAGGGTGCTGGTGGTTGGGGTGGAGGTAGATCCCGTGGTGGGGGAGGTCGAGGTCTAGGAGCAAAGTGCTCCTGACGGGCGGGCTCTTATGGACGAGCCATGGGTCCCCTCGGATATGAACCTAAGGAACCACGTGTGTCACTACGGGGAGGAGCGGGGCTCCACCGGGGAATAGACTCGAACTCTCCCTCGAATTGCTCCATCTCGAGAGCAACTTGGTATGCATCCTCCAGCTTGTCCACCTTGCGGTGGAGAAGCTCATACCGTAGGTGCGGCCGTAGACCACGTCGAAACCGAGAGACGGTAAGGGAATCCTCCTCCGTGGCATCACATCGCAAGTAGTATTCATCAAATTCGGCGATGTAATCAGAGACGGACCGGTCTCCTTGGGTGAGACTTTGCCACCTCTCTATAAGACGCTGGCGGTATGAAGTGGGGAGGTACTTCTTCCTATGCTTCTCCCTCATATCGGTCCACGTATCAATCGGGGGTTCTTGACGATGAAACAATAGGTTCTCCATGTTCCTCCAATAGGTTTGTGCTTGGCCTAAAAGTTTCATCCTGGCGTATTTGACTTTTCGTTTGTCCGACATCTCGAACCACTCAAAATATCGGTCCATACCAGCCTCCCAATCAAGATAGACCTTTGGGTCTAAGGACCCGTCAAAGGTGGGAGGGTCGGCCCGAACGGTCCGAATGGCCCGTTCATCCATGTCTTGGTCATGGGTACGCCGAGTAGGGTGGTGATCATGACCATGTCCCCGTTGCTCATTATCGGACCCGTAGTCATGCACCTCGGGGGCTTCGCGCCTCCTAACAGCTACCCCTTGAACCCTTGGAGTCGCGGGTTGGTGATCCGGCTCCGGTTGACCTTGATTAGGTGGGATGGGTGCCTGGGCTGGTCCTTTCTCTAGTGCGGCAACTCTCCCGACCAATCCTTGAACGGACTGGTTCGACCCGACGGCCCTGTCCTCTACTGCTTTCATCCTCTCTTCTAGGCGGGTGCCTAGACCATTCACTCGGCTACTCACTCCTTCCATCCTATCCATTCGGGTACTTAAATCACCCATTTGCGTGTCTAACCCATCAAGACGTGTATGCAATCCTTGCACTTGTCCCATAAGATTTTGGAACATTTCGAGCACAGCTGACGCATCGAGACTAGTGGATCGGGGATCCGCCATAGGTAGGGGTGGGGGTGAGTACTGAGTACCCCTACGAGTGGGCATGCAAACACACCGACTAGAAGACGCCGACTAAAGCAAACACACTAATGCAAAATGATGCGCCTAGACTTAACCCAATATCGGTACGTGGCGGAGGTAATCGATCCGAAGATCACTCGCGCAAGTGTGCGGCCTTCCCGATAGGCGTAACCTAACGGTCGGACAACACCTTTCGATATACCGAGTAAAGGGATGTATGCGACCCAAAAATGACTCTTTTTGTTGTTTTTAAAAATATGATGACCCTAGACTTGACTTAACTAGACATAAATGACACTCTTCTTTTTTTTTTCTTTTTGACACCCTAGACTAACACCCTAGACTCAAACTTGCTCTGATACCAAATTGATGCGGGACGAGACACGGACACGACAAGCTCGCGATCGTCCCTTAACGAGGGAAGCGTCGGACGTGCACGGTTGAGAAACCGGCAAGAGCTAGGGTGGTCGGCTCTCTCTTTCGTGCCCGGATTGGGTCACGGGGACGGTCTCGCACTCTCTCGCAGCAGCAGTGATATGAAAAATAAAGCGAGCTAGATATCCCTACACATGCTCTCTAGCAGCTGCATAAACAAATATATATGAAGTAAGCAAAATGCCGAGAAGAGAGCGAAAACGATACCTCCACGCGCTCGGCGTGGGGACGACGGACCCGGCCGATCTCGTACTCCCGGGACAGTTATTACATAAAGATTACAGCAATGATGTAAAGCCCACTCCACGCAGGGAGGTAAAGGGTGACACAATGGAGCCCGGGAGGGCCGATTTCGGGTTGACAGACGGCTTTCCGCGTAGCTTCGGTAGCACCCGAACTAATGACGGCGGGGCCCACGTGCTGTCCGGAGGGGCCGTGTGGGACCCGATGTCACCGCTGTGGTGGGGGACACTGATGGAAGCGATCCCCGGGCTGGCGGCACGCTGGAACGACGATCGGAGGTCGGGCGGCTCCGGTCGGTACTCGTCGGGAAAACTTCCCACGGATCTGCAGCTTCTGGTTTTCAGCGCGCTGTCCGGCGAGAACGGACGCTGCGATCAGCTCCGATGTCGGATTGACACGAAATTAGCGCCGTTGGGAAGCTGACTCGAAGTACTTCAATGTAGGCCTGGAGATCTGGCCTGGATCTTCACGGATCTGGACTTAATGAATTTCCAAATCTATGTTGCTCAGGGGCTGAACACTCAGATCTGTAGAGCTGATCTCTGAGAACTACCGTTGACCGCAGGGTAGATGTTCGATTCAGCCCTTATGGTCTTCATCCAAGTTGTGGGAAAATTAGATAGAAAGACGGAAATTTTGGTTTGGAAGCGTTTGGATGTGGCTATGAATTGATAGGACTTTTGGACTGGGTGGGGGTCGGATCTAGAACTGGACTGAATTCACTGTAGCAGTGATGAAGCACGAATTTTTTAAAATGGATAGAGGGCTGACAAAAAAATAAGAAAAATTGTGGATGAAGGGGATTATGGGAAGAACTCCCAGTTAAATTGGGAGGCCTAAAAAAAATCAAGAAGGGGGTCGGAGGTGTGAGACACAGGGCTGCTGTCACTGTAGATAGACACAAGACAGAACTGGGAAAGAGGGTTGAACGAAAATGCAAAAATACTAAATGGAGGATTTTCGACGTGAAATTTTAGGTGGATCTTTGGGTTGAAGGTTAGAACACACCATAAAAATTTCAATCCAAGAAGAGCTCGTGGCTGGCTTCAAGAATTCACGGAATGGGCTGCTGTTGGATGAAGGCAGAACTGCAGAGGCGGCTCGACGGCGTCACGAACGGCGGCGGCGGCGGCACAGATGTTCACCGGAGGTTGAGAGGGGATGAAGGAAGATGGTTACACTCTAGATCTGGGGTTGGGGATGAAGAAACCAGGGGGAGAGAGAGGGGAGGTCGAAATTCTCCAAGGGGGGGTGTTCTTGCACAATGATTTTTCACTTTTCATTAATATTCAAATGGAAAATACAAGTATTTATATGCCTCCAATCTAATCCAATCTCCACCATTGGATCTAGGATGGGGAATGAATGGCCTAGATTAAATTTGACCAACACACACACACAAAATAAAATAACCTAAGTGGGAGACAAGCTTGACATGGTAGGTAGCCTACCTTCGACTTTTTACTCTATTTGTCTACCCATGTGGCATTTGACATTCAACCCTTCTAGATGGCCACCTAGGATGGTTGACCAGCCCCACATGGATGACATGGACCAATGGAATAGGGCTGAGGGCCCCCTTGCTGGTCCTACTGACAAATTACATAGAAACCCAAACAATCTGTGAGAATGACGCATTGGCTTATAAAGCCGTACAATTGCGCATATACTTTCCCAAGGATATAAACACAAACTAAAAGGACATACATGCAATAACAAAGGTACAGGCTCGGTGTTGATTCCCATCAGAGAAGTTTATATAAAGCTACGTACAAATCAAAATAAGAAGAAAAGAAAAGTCTTAAGATAAAGATCAGAGATTGACCGGACCTCCATCACCGCGCCCTGATTGGCTCTCCAACGGTGCATTCTAATCTTTGCCCAATGGCCTGCTCATCCGACCCATTTTCCGTCATATTCCCATTACTTCACCCCTTTGCCGGTACGCCTCTTCTGGCCCTCACCGTTGCAGCCTTCAGCGACACACTCTAACCAACTCCCCTCAGCGGTACGCCCCCCTTTAAGCTCCAGCGGTACACTCCAATAAGCTCCCAGCGGTACACCCCCCTTGAGCCCCAGCGGCACACTCTTTGGACCCTCAGCGGTGCACCCTCAATTGCCCAGCGGTACGCCCCTTTAACTCCCAGCAGTATGCCCCCTTTAGCCCCAGCGGCACACTCCTTGGACCCTCAGCGGTACACCCTCAATTGCCCAGCGGTACGCTCCTTTAACCCTCAGCGGTACACTCCCCTTGAGCCCCAGCGGCACGCTCCTTTGGCCTCCAGCGGTACACCTACCTGCCCTCAGCGGTACGCCCCGTTCCCTTCACCGACACGCTCCCTGCTTCCAGCGGTACACTCCCTTTTCCCCTCCGCTGGTACGCTACACATACATGCATATACAACGCAATAATGGCTCTAACAAATGGCAAATAAATCACTGAAAATCACGCTAATTGAAGGACTCCAAATGTATAATATCAATCATAATAAAAGAGGCGGGAGGGGCTAATAAAAAAATGATAAATAATAAACAAATAATAACAATGGGAATACTCATGAATAAAAGAAGAGAAGTCATCCGGAATGGATGTACAAAGAGGTAATAAACGGCAAATCGGGAATCCCAAAATATACAACTAAGAAAACCTCCGATAAAAGGCGCCAGGGCCCATATTGCAGCCCCCATCTCTTCCCGTGACCCGGGGCAAAAGGGAACAACCATGCCGCCCTTTCAGGTCAAGCCCGAGCCTTGGGAGTTATCCCGATATGGCCGAGTTCCGACCCAGTCTCGAGCCGACATTTTAACATGACCGGATTTGTTTCTCATTCCGGACGCCTTCCGAGTCATCATTAAAATTGCCGTGTGCTCGGCAGACATTTGAACGGATTTGTCCCGATTTTCCCGTCGCGTTCCCTTCACGGACCTGTGTCCGAATATGAAAAGGTCCCCGAGCGGCCGATGCGGCCAACAATTTATGGCCTTAATAAAACTTTCAGTGTGATCTACCTCTATCTCTCTCGCACAATTTGTATTATCCTTTTCGGCCGCGGGGCCCCTAATTTCGGCAATTAATCAAGGGTGTTCCCTCGTACGGGGGATGTAAATGACGTCGTGACCTTTATGGCGCGACGGGATTCGGTCCCGACACGAACCACACAATCGTCTGACGAAGTCAGATCGAGCGCACCATGGGCTCTTCGGAGCCCGAATAAATTATCACCTCGGTGACTGGCACGCCCACGCACCTAATAAACGAATAAACTAACGAGAGAATTCCCAGTGATAAAAAAGTGCGTCCACAACTCTGGCACGCCCGGTGGGACCGATCCACCCTTCATCTTTTTGTCGAAATTAGGGGTCCCGCGGCCCCCTTCTTGTAATACTAATTGTGCTACCTTCGTAAATGCAGAAGTAAAGAGAGAAGCGTCATGGACCCGACGATGGGTGTTGTCTGCAACCCTGAGGTTGTGGAGAACCACGTGCGAGGCGGCTACCTGGCGGTGCCCCTCACCTTCGGGAGCTTCCCTCCCACTGTAGGCTTCCCCAACTTCTTGGGGGTAGCCTTCGTCCAGATCCTCGACGTGGAGACGCCCGAGGAGTCCCAGATCAACGCCCCCGCTCCGGGGGCCATTGGAGCTACTGCCGGCCGAGCTATGGCCGAAGGCAGCAACAGCGTCCCTATAACGACGCTTAGCTGCAATGTGTACCATGTGCACCAGGCTACCGGCCCTTTCCACCAAGGGTCGACATCCCACCGGAGAAGGCTCCGGAGAAGCAACACCAGCACCGGATCAGGGCGTCGCACCTCCAACTCCGGGAAGTCCATGACGGTTGGGGCCCTCCGAGTCCGCCTTGACGGGCAAAGGTCCCAGGTGACACCGGACCGCATCGTCCCGGCCGTCCCAGTTCGTAACTCCTTTGAAGGACTGGCGAAGCTGAAAGGGAAGGCGATGTCCACACCCCCGGTCGCAGCACCGAGAAAGGCGCCAGCTCAGAGGCCGGCCAAACTGAAGTAGGTCTGGGTACCCAAAGAGGCCCAGCCCACAGCGCCCACCCAGGCAGGGCCCAGCACCCTCGCCTGAGGAGGGCCCGAAGAGACGACAGGGTCGAGCTGCCAACCCCGATCCTCCAACCAACACCTGTCATCCCGGTGCCGTCTGAGAATGCTCGCCGTCGCCGCTGGGGGCGCCGACACAACGCCGCCCGCCCGACACTTGAGGCCTACTCTCCTGCGGCCGCTGTTGTCAACACCCAACCTCAGGCCGCTCTCCCTGACCAGTAGTGGGAAGGGATCGAGCAGGCCATGAGGAACTACCTTCGAGGCCCGGGTAGCACCCCCGCCAGCCGCCAGAGATTGCTGGGGGCAATGGCCTCCGCATTCCGGGAAGAGGAGGGGGAACCAGCACCTAGCATGGAGTCGAGGACCCACCCGGAAGAGCCACACCAGTCCCCGGTACGGGAGGAAGTGCCGCCCCGACGGTCGATCTTCAACAAGCTGACATTCCCCGGAAGATCGTCCAGGAGGGCGACAAGAAGAAATAAGAACAGAAATTGGCAAACATTCACCTGCAACATGGCAGGAGTTCACGGTCGGTATGGGGCCTTGCCCGCCGATCCAGAAGAATTGGCCAGAATAGCCGCCAGACCGGGACCCCTCACTAGAAGAGGGAGAACGGCAGGCGGCGCGACATCCACGGCCGCCGAAGGGACTTTACCCGAAGAGCCCCTTGCGGCCCTCACGGCCAATGTGGTTACTGCCGGCGACACGAGTGGCGGACCCTCGACATCAGCCGAGGACGCCGCGGCCGAAGAGACAGGGGGCTTGCCTAGTCTTCCCATGGCTGACCCTGCAATGCTGCTAGTGATACAGCGATTCCAGCAGGAAATCGAGTCCCTTAAAAAGCAGCTGAGCGAGCGAAGCACGCCACCCCCGGTATCCTGGCAGACGGAGGGCATACCCAAAACATCCAGGGACAGGGGGCAGTCTTCAGAGGTAGCTCTTCCAGCAACCCTCAACCCCCTCGGGGGCGCGCCCTCGCAGCAAGCACATGGCACGGCGGTGACCCCGCCACAAGTTCCGCTCTCACAAGGGTCCCCCATGGCCCCCCGAGCGACCGTGGTGACCACCCCGAGTGCGCAACCCGCTCATTTCTACCCGAGCCCAGTCGACCCGGGGGCAGTCAGCCGGTTGATGCTCGAGCAGATGATAGATATGAAGCTGGCTGAGAGGGGCGAAGGGGATCAGACGCCATTTGACGTCTACCGGGTACCCTACCCGGCCCATTATGCTGTAAGGAAGCTGCCGGTTGGCGTCACCAAGCCGCCAAAATTTGAAAAGTTCAACGGGCAGGGGTCTCCTAGGGAACATATTGCCTATTATGTGAATGTCATGGGGGATCTAGCTGCAGATGAAGCTTACCTGCTGAAGTTTTTCGGCTCGACACTCACCGGGCTCGCCTTCGAGTGGTATTCCAGCTTGTCACCCGAAATCTTATGCCACAAAAGAGAAATCACTATGGCTAAACTCTATGCCACAAAGCAAAAGAATGATGAGTCCGCCCTCGACTACATTAAAAGATGGAGAAATCTCAGTATGAGGTGCAAGCGTCCCCCGCATCAGGAGGATGCGGTGCAGATCTGCAAACAAAACCTGAAGAAAGAAATCCTAGAAAGAATGATCGGCACCGAGGTCAAAACATTTGACCGCCTGAATAACGTGGTAGCTGAGATCGAGGCATTTTTGGCCCGATACTCCTCCACTCCAGCCATGTCAAGCCAGAGAGCTAGACAGGCCGAGAAGAAGCCGGCTCCTCCCGAGGTGCACACCTTGGACTTCCAGGCTTTTGAAAAGCAGAAAGAGAAGGCCAAGGGGGCTGCCACCCTACCTCAGCCCAGAACCACAGAACGGCGGGAGGGCCCCTCACTAAGGGAGAAGATGAGAAGCAAGCTATATTCCTTCTCCCGGGACAAATCCAAGCTCCTGTTTGAATGGGCAACCAGCTACGACAAGATCACGCTGCCAGAGCCGAAGAGACCCTGTGACCTGAAGAAGAAGGATGACCCGCGCTTCTGTCTATACCACCGGATGCTCGGGCATACCATTGAAGACTGTTACGTCTTCAAAGACATTATTGAGTCCCTAATCAAAAATGGGGATCTGGACATGGGGCAGCATAAAGTAGACCCCCCACAGCCGAACGAGCTGCCCAGCATCACCTCCTCTGTCAGCATGGTCTCACTATACCAGGAGCTACCTGAAGAGTGGGCAGAGGCCTATGCCCGTGCCACTTATGAAACTTTCATTAGGGCCCCAGCTCAAGACCAAGGAGGTTGGCAAACCGTGCCTGGAAAGAACAGAAAGGCGCGTGTCCCTCAGCCTACCCCAGCAACTCACCCCAGGAAGGCGGCGCCCCTGCCTGCACTGCCCCCGACAAGCCCAATTTATCATGACACGGCCCCTCGGCTGGTCATGAGGCGGCTCACCCACAATAAGAAGAGCTCCGTCCCAATGCGGATGTACAAGAAGGCCAGCCCGGCGGTTGAAAGACTCCAGGCTATTATTGATGGGCTTGAAGATTATGAACAGCCCAAAATCCAGCCGGTGGAACTGAAAGAATATGTCCCCTGGAAGGAGTTCGAATCAATCGAGCTAGCTCCGGGAACAGAAATTGAGGCAGCCAAAGAGCCTCCCCTGTGGGGCGAACTTCCTCAAGAGCAGCCATCCGCTGCGGCAGGCAAGAAGAAGAAGAAAAGAAGACCCAGAAGCAAGAAGAAGAAGGAGGTCATCGTCGCCTGTAACACCCTCTCAGTGCTGTTCGACACCGCCCTCTCCCTGGGAGAAGAAGAAGAAGAGCCACCCCGTGAGCCAGCGGACGTGAATCAAGCTGAGGCGTCCACCTCCCAACACGCCACCAGGTCAGGAAGGAAGTGGGGGCGCCCTCCTCAGAACAACCTCAACATCATACTCAGGGGAGAACAACCATATCAGGTCCCCGACCCGGAGGTCCGAGGCACCCAAATTCCTCCTCCGTCCGGTCTCTATCCCGAAGGAGCCAAGAGCCAAGGCACCCCTTCATTTGCTGAGTTCCTGTTAGCCCGGGCAGGCGGGCAGGCGCGCTCCCCAGTGTCCCCTTCGACCGGGAAAGCAGGCAGTCACCAAGCTCCACCGACAGCAACTCCTCTTCAGCCGGAAGAAGAATTCAATGGCATCCCAAACCTCGCCGAGTTCATGCGAGAAGCAGAGGAAGCCCAGCAAGCCCCGCCAGCTCAACAGACTGCAGCAGAACCCACAGAGCAGACGTCCCCCGACCTGGCATCCCAACCTCAGGATGGGGGCAGGCGTGCCAAACCCGAAGAGATGAAATTACTCAAGGTGCGGGCCGCCGAACGGATAGTCAGACACTTTAAGAAAATCCCGACCCGGTTCACCGTGTGGGAGAGGCTGTCCTTGAACGAGGAAACACGGCAAGCCATCATCGCCGCCCTCCAGACGCCAGCACATCTTGAAGCTTGCCTGGCAGAGATGTCACCTGAAGTGGCCGTGGCCTTCACAGAAGATGACATGCTCTTGCCGACCTGCAGTCACAACAGACCCCTCTACATGAAAGGGCAATTGAATGGCCAGCCCATAAACAGGGTCTTGATTGACCCGGGGGCAGCAGTGAATATACTCCCCTACCGGGTGTACCAGAAGCACTACTTTGACGTACACCTGGTCGAGGTTAAAAATGTCAAGATCGCTGGCTTCAACCAGAAATGTGAGGTGCCCATGGGGGTTGCAGAGTTCAACTTGACCTTTGATGATTTACCACCAAGGTCCAGTTCCATGTCATTAACTCCAATACTTCCTACAAGGCGTTGCTTGGCCGGCCTTGGCTACACCAGAATAGGGTAGTACCCTCCACCTTGCATCAATGCATCAAGTACCCTTGCGAGGGAAAGGAAGTCAGAATCTTCACCGACCTCCACCCGTTCGAGGTGTTCGAGTGTCACTTGTCAGATGCTAATCTGTACTTGGAGAAGGCGAAACAAGCTCCTCAGGCTACCCGAGACAAGGGGAAGAAGAAAGTGGAGTCAGGTGGTTGGTTCCCTCAGCCACCCCCGGGTTACGTGGCTCCTCCACATGTACCGTTTATCGCACAAGAAGAAGGGGTGTTCAAGGCGGCTCCTCTCGCCATCTACCCTACACCAGGGGCGCCTTGCCTCGAAGACCTGCTAGAAGATGTCAGGGTCCCGCCAGGGATCGCCAAGCCTGTAATAGAAATAGAATGCCAAACAGCCGAGCAACTGAGGACCTTCGAAGTACCTAACCCCGAAGGGCCGCCCACCATCTTTTATGTTGCTGGGGAAAAGCCAGTCAGAGAAGACGATGATTGCCGGTTCCCTGACGAGCTGAATGACCCACACGTCCCCATTGCGGGACTTCCCCACATGACTGACCAAGCAGCCAGAATGGTCAGAAAGCAGAAGATTCCTCCCTACCAGCCTTCCAGCCGGAAGGAAATGTTTAAAAGAATGTGGAACCCGCCAAACCTGGATCGACGGTTGCTACAAATCACCAGGCACCCCGGTCTGGGTTTTACAATAGAAGATTATTACGAAGCTGATGTGATCTCAGTTTCGACCTGGTCCGGAGACGACCCCGCGGAAGCTGCAAATTTGCGGGAAGCCCACCAAGCAGTATACCCCAGTTCCTCGACTGAGGAGACACAAGATGAAGAAATATTCCTCTGGAACCCTATCCGCCGCTGCATGGGGAAGACCTCCTCTTTCTCCGAGGGACTGACCCCGGAAGGGCACGCCTCTGAGGCGCCCTCGCCCCGGCCCGCGGGTGAAGCGCGGAGCAATAGCATGGGCCACGTCCCGAATCTCCCTTGATACGACCCCGTCATGTACGCCTTGTACCACAGGCAGCAGCGGGAAATCGAGAGGTTGAAGGTGCAGTTGGCCGAGTTGACCTCACTAGTGACTGACCTGATCAGAGGGTCTCTCCGCCCGTGCTGTGGCCATACGTCTCGGCCCCGAGATGCCAGCCCTGATATCCCCGCCTGGTCAAGAAGGGAATTGAGAGACGCCGCAAACCTGTTGATCGAGCGGCCAACCAGGCAGGGCCTGACACTCCAAGAGAAGCTGCAGAAGCCCTACTCCTTCCCGAGAGAGAAGACACGGGGCATCTTCGACTGGGCCCGCCATTACGGCAAGGTCTCCCTCCCACGGTCCAAGAGGCCGCAAGACATCCGAAGAAGTGAGGATCCACTATTTTGCCCTTACCACCAGATGCTGGGTCACGCCATTAAAGACTGCTACGTCTTCAAAGACATTGCTCAAGACCTCATTGACAGGGACGAGCTTAGGATGGGGGACTATGTGGTAGCCCCGCCACGCCCCCACGTGGCAGACGGCCCCGGGGCAGGGGCTTACACTGTGTCCGTCCACTATGAGGCCCCTGAAGATGCGGCTGCCCCGGCCCCCGTCGGAGCTGTCTACGATGAGTATACCGAAGACCCCGCGGTGGTCCTGTGCCTTTCTGCGCCAGCAGACCCCGCGGACCCAGCTACAGTCCAGGGGGAGTGCGCAGTGAATACAGCTTCTGCGCCCAGTTATAGGGAGCCAGAAGGGGAGGATGGCATCCTCGAGCCCGAGGACGACGAAGATCAAGACTTTGTCGATCTGTCGCCATCCCCGCCGGAGATTGAAAAGGGCGGCCAGGCCACAGTCGACGAGTTAATTGAGATCAACCTTGGCACAGAAGATGACCCCAAGCCGACCTTCCTAAGTGCTCTTATGCCCCTGCAGGAGAGGGAGGAATATACAAAGCTGCTGCAAGAATTCTGGGATTGCTTCGCCTAGAACTATAAAGAAATGCCCGGGCTCAGCCCCGAGGTGACTCAACACATCCTGTCCATTAATCCCAAAGTGGAGCCAGTGAAGCAGTCGCCCCGGCGCATGAGGCCGAATTAACCAGCCAGATCTGCAAAGAGGTCGACAAGCTTATAGATGTCGGCTTCGTGGAGGAAAACCAATATACCACATGGTTGGCCAACATTGTACCAGTGAAAAAGAAGAATGGACAAATCAGGATTTGCGTAGACTTCCGCGACCTGAATAAAGCCTGCCCAAAAGATGACTTCCCGGTGCCTATCACCGAAGTGATGATTGATGCAACTACTGGCCACGAGGCCCAGTCCTTTATGGACGGGTCGTCTGGCTATAACCAAATCTGGATAGCCGACCACAACCGGATTCACACTGCCTTCAGGTCGCCCAAGGGGATATTTCACTACAAGCGGATGCCCTTCGGCCTCAAGAATGCTGGTGCCACATATCAGCGAGCGATGACCAAGATCTTCGACGAGCTGCTATACAGCAAGGTCGAATGCTACATCGACGATCTGGTCGTCAAGACTAAAAAGAGGGATGAGCATCTGAATGACCTCAGGGTCGTCTTCCAAAGGCTCCGTCTGTACGGGCTGAAAATGAATCCCATGAAGTGCACCTTTGGAGTGTCCAGTGGAAAGTTCCTCGGCTTCATTGTCCGACACAGAGGGATCGAGATCGACCCCTTCAAGATAAAAGCTATCCAGGAGCTTCCCCCTCCGAAGAATCTGGGAGAGCTGAGATCCCTACAGGGGCGTCTAGCTTACGTCCGCAGGTTCATCTCTAACCTGTCAGGGCGTTGCCAACCTTTCCACAGACTAATGATGAAGAATGCACCTTTCAGCTGGGGTCATGAATGCCAGCACGCGTTCGACCAGTTAAAGGAGTATCTGAAGACCCCGCCTGTCTTGGGGGCACCTGTCAAAGGTAGACCGCTTATTCTCTATATAGCAGCTACTGAATATTCACTGGGGGCAATGCTCACCCAGAACAATGACGAGGGAAAAGAGCAGGCTCTCTACTACCTTAGTCGGAGACTAGTGGGGGCGGAGGCCAAATACACCCCGATAGAGAAAGTCTGCCTTGCCTTGGTCTTCGCAGTTAAGAAGATGATGCACTACATGCTATCCCATGAAGTCAGTTTAATATCCAGAGCTGACCCCATCAAGCACATTCTCTCCCAGCCTGTCCCGAAGGGGCGCCTTGGTAAATGGGCCGTGCTGCTCATGGAGTTTGATATCACCTATGTGCCCCAGAAGGCCGTTAAGGGACAAGCCGTCGCAGATTTCTTCGCAGCACACCCCGTGCCCGAAGACTCCCCGTTGGCCACAGAGCTGCCCGAGGATGAAACACTGGAGGTAGATCATATACAACAAGCCAGCTGGCAACTGTACTTTGACGGAGCCTCAAGAACAGAAGCGACCCCGTCCGGACGTACTAAGGTGCAGGCCGGAGCGGGCGTCGTCCTCAAGTCTCCAGATGGAGAGGTGCTACACACTTCTTGTTGCATCAGCAAGCCCTGTACAAATAATGAGGCGGAGTATGAAGCTCTGATTATCGGCCTCCAGGTGGCCCTCCACATGGAGATCAAAATGCTCCAGGTATTCGGCGACTCGCTGCTAGTCGTCAAGCAGGTCCAGGGACAGTTTGATGTCCGGAAACCCGAGCTGCTCCCTTACCACGCTAAGGCAAAGGGGCTCATGGAGCGGTTCTACCTCCTTGAAATAGGCCATGTCGCCCGAGGGGAGAACGCACAGGCCGACACCTTGGCAAAATTGGCAAGCTCACTGGCAGTGCCTCCAGATGGATCTCTCGGTATCCGAGTAATAAACCAACGCCAAATGCCCAGCATGATAGAAGAAGAATCAGAAGAAGAAGACCTAGAGGTCACTACAGTGGAAGCCGTCAGCCTGCCTGACTGGAGAGACCCCCTGATGCAGTGGTTCAAACACCAGCGGTTACCTGACCGAAGGGAAGAAAAGATCAAGCTAGTCAGAACCAAGGACTCTTATGAGCTCCGAAACGAAATATTGTTCCGAATTATGGCAGATGCTAAACAGAAGCTACTCCTCCGGTGCTTGTCTATTGAAGAAGCTTGGAGGGTTATGAAGGAGGTCCATGCCGGGACAGCTGGTGCACACCAGGCGGGACCGAAAATGAAGGTTGAAATAAAGAAGTTGGGCTATTACTGGCCTACAATGTTTGACGATTGTTGCAAATATGCTAAGTCGTGTCAGAAATGCCAGGAGCATGCCACCATACCCAGGCGGCCTCCCGTACAGCTGCACCCGACGACGCCCAGTTGGCCGTTCGCCCAATGGGGAACAGACGTTGTGGGTCCCTTACCCGCGTCTTCCACAGGATGCAAGTACATTTTGGCGGCGACCGACTACTTCTCCCACTGGGCAGAAGCCGTAGCCTTGCGGGAGGTCACCGGAGAGATCATAGTCAGGTTCGTCCGCCGCAACATTATATTCCGGTTTGGCGTGCCTGACCGGATCGTGTCAGACAACGGCAGCCACTTTCGCAACCAGAAGGCCTACCGGCTGGCAGAAAAATACAAAATTGATTGGAGGACATCGACTCCTCACAATCCACAGGCTAATGGGCTGGCCGAAGCTTTTAACAAGACGCTCTGCACTCTCTTGGCCAAGACTGTCAGCTCTAATAAGAAGGACTGGGAGGAGAGGATGTACGAGGCGCTATGGGCATACCGAACTGTATACAAGACTCCAACGGGCTGCTCGCCCTTTTCTCTCGTATACGGTTCGGAGGCAATCGTCCCCGTCGAACTGGAAATACCTTCCCTCCGGGTCGCTATTCAGCACGGGCTTGTCCTTGAAGGGCAGACCAATGCCGAGCGAAGACTTGACGAACTCTCCAGCCTGGAAGGGAAGCGGCTTCAAGCCCAACAGAATATTCAGGTCTACCAGGCCCGGATTGCACGCGCCTTTGACAAGCTTGTCAAGGAGCACGAATTCAAGAAAGCTGACCTTGTTATGGTCAAGAGAAGAGACCTCATGGCTGCCAATCCTAAGGGCAAGTTGAATGAGAATTGGCTCGGACCTTACGTAGTCCAAAAAGTCTACGAAGGTGGTGCCTATGTAATTGTCAACCATCGCGGGGAAGTTCAGTTCCCGCCTCTTAATGGAAGGCACTTGAGATTGTATCACGCTTCGGCGCCCCCATTCAATCAATAATATTACCCTTCACCCTGTTTCGGGCGGGTTTACTCAATTAATGCCCCAAATAGATTAATTACTATCCACGTTTTCAACAAAAGAAAGAGAAAAGCAAAGAAGAGAAAAGGGAAAAAAAGAGAAGAGAGAAAAGAAAAGAGAAAACAAAAAGAGGAAAGCAAAAGTAGAGAAAAGAAGAAGAGGAGAAAAAAAAAGAAGAGAAAGAAGAAAAGAGAAGAAAAAAGAAAGAGAAGAGAGAAAAGAAGAGAGATTCCAAAAGAAGAGAAAAGAAGAAAAAAAAAGAGAGAAGAAAAGAGAAGAAAAAGAGAAGAAGAGAGAAAAGAAGAGAGAAAACAAAAGAGGAAAGCAGAAGAAGGGAAAAGAAAAAAAAAGGGAGAAGAGAAGAAAGGAAGAAGAAAAGAAGAGAGAAAAGAAAAAAAGGGGGAGAGAGACAAAAAAAGAGAAGAAAAGATACCAAAACAAGGGCAGAGTGAAAGTCGAGAAGAAGGGGGGAACACCCCCCCCCCCCCCGTTTCCAATCACAGCTCCGCCGCAGCGGAGGTACTAAAAATGACTGAACAAACTCTTCTCTCCGTCCTCTCTGGGCGGTGAGCACTCCTTTGGCCTGGACCTCTCGTCCAAGTCATTGACTAGACCAACTCTTCTCTCCGTCCTCCCTGGGCGGTGGGTATTCCTTTGGCTTGGACCCCCAGTCCAAGTCATTGACTAGACAAACTCTTCTCTCCGTCCTCCCTGGGCGGTGAGTATTCCTTTGGCTTGGACCCCCAGTCCAAGTCATTGACTAGACAAACTCTTCTCTCCGTCCTCCCTGGGCGGTGAGTATTCCTTTGCCTTGGACCCCCAGTCCAAGTCATTGACGGACAAACTCTTCTCTCCGTCCTCTCTGGGCGGTGAGCACTCCTTTGGCCTGGACCTCTCGTCCAAGTCATCGACTAGACCAACTCTTCTCTCCGTCCTCCCCGGGCGGTGAGTACTCCTCTGGCTCGGACCCCCAGTCCAAGTCATTGACTAGACCAACTCTTCTCTCCCTGCCCTCTGGACGGCCAGCAAACGGTCTCCGACCGAGGCCCCCACCTGAGGCCGGCACGAGCTTTCAACTTTACGGTGAGACTAGGAAGGTGCCCGTCCGGTACGGTGGAGTGGTCCCCTCGTCCTCCCCCTAGGAAGGCGAGCACTCTCCTGTGCCCTGGCATGGGTTCCTGCTCGGCTCCCCCGAAGCAAATCATCACAGGAAGCCTGCGTCCCGCCGATGTGTCTCGGCACGGAAACATGGGAGGAAGCATGAAGAAGAAATTAATGTACGCAAAAGAAAAGAAGGAGAAGAAAGGTCTCTCCGGGACAAATGCATGCACAAGAACGCGCGAAGCCATAAATGTTTTCCTGTATTCAAAAAAGAAGGGTTGGACTACAGGCACTTCGGGGCATACCCCTGTGTTACAAAAAGGGAGAAAAAAATAAAGGGAGCCACGCCTAGTCAAGGCCCCTGAAGATGTCCTCGAGAGGCAGGATCCCGACGCAAGGGAAGTTCGTCCGGTCGCGGAGCCGCCCCCTCCGCTCTTCCAGCTGAGTAAGCTCCACCTCCATGGACTCCACCTCGGCCTGAGCGGCACCGAAAGCTTCTCTCTCTCTCTCGGCCACCTCCTCAGTTACGGCAAGATCAAGCCTAGCTGCAGCAAGGTAGCCCTCTAATTTCGTAATTCGGCTCTTCAAAGATGGGACCTTGCCCTCGCTCCCCTCCAAAGCCTCTTTATGGCGCTCCCTGTCACCACGCCGTGCCTCCAAGGCTTGCAGATACTCGTCCGCCTGGGCATCCAATGCGGCACGTTCGTCAGGAGCCTGGGTTTCCAGGAAGTCGCGGCGCTTGATATACTTCAATAATAACAAGACCCGCCGCGACCATTCCCCCAGCGGGCAGCCAAGCACTTGCAACGCCCCGGTCAGCTGCGTCACTATCGTGTGCACCTCCCGATACGACAAAGAGGGATCGGCGAGGAGCATCGCCCGTAAGGTGATCAGCATCTGGCGGACCGGTACTTCCGACGAGGTGTGGCCGACCGAAGGCGGGGCTGGGGGAGTGAATTCCACAGTGCTGTCCACCTCCGCCCACAAATCGGCATCCACCGCGACTGAAGAAGATGGAAGGGAAAGAGTCAAGTCGCCCGGCTGGCATGGCTCGACGGAAGGTTCTTGGCCAACCACCGCTAAGGAAATGGCCGGGACCAGCGCTGAAGCATCTGGCGTCTCTATAACTCGCTGCTCCCCTGTCTCCTCTTCCCCGACCCCGTCTGCTTCGGCAGCTAGCTCGGCAGGCGAGGGCGCAGCTGTCTCCACTCCGGCCGAAGGAGGAGCTTCGAGCAGAGTCGGACCCGAGGACGCCATCCACGGATCTCTCTCTCGCGTATGGGATCCCTCCAGATGCGCGCGAAGCCCCGTAAATATTTGCCTTAGGAGCGGGTCCTCCATCTGGGCCGGAAGCTTCGGAAAGGGCGGAAGTGGCACAGTCGGGGTAGACGTCCTGCTTCCACCAGTGTGGCAAGACTTGCTGCCCCTAACTCGGAGATGGGAGACGGCCCCTCCACCGCGATCGGGGCAATGCTTGGTCTCCGTTTGGCTACGGCCTTTCGGACACGACCAGACGTCTTCTCCGGCTCCGGCGTCGCCTGACCATGTGAAAGGAAATCAGCCACTCGCCACCAAGAATAAATCGTGCGAGGGCAGGAGGCGAAAAGAGGTCGTGAAACCCGCATGCCTACCTCAGCCACTGACGTGCTGCTTTCGGGCACAATCTCCCCCTCCTCCAGAGGCTCGCCCACCAAGGGCCTGTTGGCACTCAAAATATGATCCTTTGGCAACCAAGCCGCAAGGATGAATGATACGGCCCACTGAAGCACAGAAGCTGATAAAGATCAACTTATCAAGAAGACCCCTCAAGCTGACGAAGCCCTGAGCCGCCTTGAAGGGAACGTCGGGGACTTTACCTCAGGAGAGTCGAAGTGAACCCGCAACCAACCGGCAGCGCGATCAAGCCTGCCCGATGATCCGGCATCGACCTCGTCGTGCCGCTACCCCACATCCGTTGCCCGACCAAGGACGACGGTCTACCCAATGACTCTCCTAAGGAGGAAGAATGTCCTCGGCCATCCGCAACAAGGGGGACCGAAGGTTCTGTCAGCAGAAGACCCCGATTACCCGGCACGGGTTCGGCTTCTCACCATAGTGGGCCCGTTAGTGGCCGATTGATCACCAATTCAAGGTGGAATTGTCCAGGATGTAACGTCATCCTGTAAGGAAGCTTCGAGCACGAGTCCGTCTCAGCCAGAAGCACAAATCACAGTGCCGAAGACTGTGTCAGTAGGACACCCGTGTGTTCGGACCGGACACACACGAAGTCTTGTTTAAGGCCATTCGTCCTATCAAGAGCTTCGTGAACACCCCATCAAGGCCCTTCGATGGCCAGGGCGAGGGGAACAGTCGACGGGAGCTTCCGGAATCATCTCCGGGCCTACCGGACTGACACGCCAAGTGAACAGGTTAAAACGGCGCCGTCAAACCGGCGTGCCAAGAACAAAAGGGGGTGTTCCCCGGCGCCGTCAATCCGGCGCGCAAAAGCCAGATGGGGCCCTTCCCCGGCGCTGTCAACCCGGCGTGCAAAAGCCAAATGGGGCCTCTCCCTGGCGCCGTCAACCCGGCGCGCCTCTTCCTGGGGCGCCGTTTTAACCCCGAGGCTATATATAGCCTGTCGACAGAAGAGATCGATATAGAGAAGGATATAGAGAAAAGAAGAACAGAATAGAAAGAGAGAGGGGGGGACCCGATCAAAAGAGGAAGCGGAATCAAAAGAAAAAAAAAGGGAATTAGAAAGAAAGGGGGGAGGTCCAGGAGTGCTTCGATCTGAAGAGTTCTCTGCCCGAGCTCTCGGCGGCCCTCACCCTACTCCACCGAAGTCTCCCGGAATCGGAGAAGAAGAGCGCCCGTTTCTTATCTATCGAGGTGGGTTTTTTCCGTGTTTCATCGGGCGAATCCCTCTGCTCCGCTTTGAGTCTTTTTCTCCTGGCATAATGTAAGTGAAGGAGAGGAGGGGCGATGATATGAGCCTCACCTCCCCTCCCTCACGATGATTTTTTTTCCCTCTTCTCGTTGTAATAGGTTTCTTCTGTTAATGGAAACGGCGGCCGAGCGACAACGCCGGCGCCGGAACGTATATTCTCTACTTATCTGTCTATATTTTTCATATGAATGAATGGAATAGAATGTGAGTCTCTGGCCAATGTCACGCTTCTCTTTCTTCCATGTTAGCTTCCCCTTTTCTTCTTACAGCCGGTGAAACGGTGCCGTGCGGTGATGCCGGCGCCGTGGAGGATGAATGCAGAGCACCGTGGGTTTCATGTGTGAATGATTTCCTTCCTGTTTCGTCTTCCCGACGCTTTATGCCCTGCTATGGCAAGGGCTACATTGATTCCCCTCCCCGGGGGTTTTCTCTTCCGATCGAATGCTGGGAATCTTCACCGTGTAAGGTGGGCCAATATATGGGTTCCTCCAACCTGTTTGGGCCGCCCTCGCAATACCCTTTCTGTTCTTGACCGTGAACAGAGGGAAATATGGGCGCCCCTACATTCCAGTTATTATTTTCTGAATATTTCTTGCCGAATATTCCGTTTCTTTATGAACATGCATATGCATGAACGTACGTATATCTACAGGCATTAGTTCTGGCCTGTTGGTTATGCGAACGATCTCACAGCCCCGTTCTACTGTTTCACGAGCGCGGATCGGTAACCCGGGGAGGGGGAACATCCCCCACTGTTCCGTTTTTGACAGCACTCTGTCCACCGGGGACCGTCCAGCAGTGATGAATCTCCCATGGACTAATGAGTGAATAATAAACGGGTTAGTCCCGACATCTCAAATCCACAGTCCCTGAGGGACTTTGTGGTGGCCGTGAGACGCGTGTGCCCCTCGTAGGCTGGCCCTCGGGGCTCCCTTCTCTACTCGGTCGTCCCGACTCGAGTAAGTGTGGTGATTTGGGTTGCATGCCCCTCGTAGGCTAGCCCTCGGGGTTTTCGCTCCCACATCGAAACACTCACTCACTCACTGTTACCCACGGACTCGGTGCCCCTAGCAGGCTAGCCCTCGGGGTCTTCCTATCCGTTCGGGTTTGCCAGCCGCCGTTGCGCCACCTGGCTTTTAGGGGTCTACTCCGCCACGTGAGTACTCCCTGCGTCTCCCCGACAATCCTTTGGGATGGGGAGATGCTGCCGAAATTTCGGCTCGAACGAGTTTAAACTCGGAACAATCGCCTCACGCGAGCCTGTGACTCGGCCTTTGAATGACTCGGCACCGATCCGATGAATAATCAACTTAATAAATTCTCAAAACCCTCCAAAACAATTTAATAAATCCATGAATAAACTAACGAAACTCATGTTTTCATGAAATCCGGTTAATTTGGCACGTTCATGCGCAATAACGCCTTAAAACGGCGCGCCCTTTTCGGCGCGCTCTTTCCGGCGCGCCCCAGCTCCCCGCGCCGTTTTAACAGGGCTGCCCCCCCTTTTACCTACGGTTCTGGCGCCGTTTTAAACCCTGTACCTACGTTTCAAGGCGCCGTTTCAAGCGTTTTAGCCCGTTTCTTCGCGCGCATTGCACCGGTTTTGCTCCAAATCATGTCGTCGCGACATTCCAACCCTTTTCCCACTTATGGGATGATTTCCTATGCTAATCACAGAGGGACGTAAGCTCCTCAACCAATAAACTGAATAAAATTAACATGTTCAAGCTTGAATCGATACGTCTCGAATCCGTGCCGTTATGCCCTAGTCCAAGCATTCATCTCACATCAATGCTTGCCCGAATGTGTGCATCCTTGGTATATCAAATAACATTGCCAGAAGGTCAGGTTACGCCTGATTGGAGGCTTCGTTACGCGTGAAGGTGGCCTTCGAGCCTAAGTCCTCCGCCGTGTACCAGGGTCCACCCTAATAAATCGTGTGTAGTCAGTCGTATCATCCTGCATGATCGCTTGACTGCTCTGTACTCTTTATCCCGGCTTCGAAAGCTCGATATCTCGGTAATTAATCAAAGGTGTTCCCTCCTCGTGGGGGATGTAATTAACGCCATAACCTTTATGGTATGGTGGACTGCTGGTCCCGACCGAACCTCACATTGGCCCGACACGGGTCAGAGTGAGCGCACGATAAAATTGTCACTCATGTGACTGGCACGCCCGCGTCGTCAATCAGTCAGTTGACTACCAGTTAGCCAAATGGTTGATCGATACGCGAACGAAAAGGCGGAACGAAAGAAAAGGTCGCAAACATAGTCTGGCACGCACGGTGGGACCAGTGTCACCTTTCATCTCTTTGCCGAGATACTCGAGCTTCGAGGCCCTCTCAAAGACTACCGATTATCGCCTTGTTTGATATTTCAGTGCAAACAATGACGACTCTCGGGCTAACCGGCGTCGGCTTCAGTCCTGCGATCGTCACCGGACACGCGCAAGGGTACCTGGCGGTGCCCATGGAATTTGGTAGCTTTCCTCCTGCTGTGGGCTTTCCCAACTTCTTGGGGTTGGCCTTTGTCGACATGCTGGAAGTCGAAGCCACGGAACCTGTCAAGGAAGCCGTGAAGGAAGTGGAGCCTCCGAAGGCCCCCTGCTGCGATGGTTCGCTCAAGAATCTGGCCCCGGCCGCAAGCTGTCTGGTGCACCACATTGTACGTGGGACGCACCCCACTGTCATCAACAGACGCTCTGGAGGACGCCAGCGTCGCCAGGATCGCAAGAATACTGCTGTGATCACCGGAACTGTATCTCAGTCCGGAAAATCAATGCTAGTGGGAGGCATGCGTGTCTTCCTCAACGGGCGCACGGCACGGGTGACCCCAGACCGCGTCATCCCAAACGTTCCCGTCTACAACAACTATCAAGCTCTCGCTGGAAGGAGGGCAGAAAGAGAAGAAGCCGGCCACCATGGCCAAGGAAACCCGGCGCTCAGGCCGAGGAAATTCAAACAGGTGTGGGTTCCCAAACGGACCCAACCTGCCTACCATCTAACACCCACCCGCCGCCGTCCTATGAACGACGAAGCGGGAGCGAGAAGAGAAAGGGGCTTGTCCCCGATGAATGAAGAAGAAGTGGTTGCGGATCCTCCGCGTCACAGAAGTTTCCGGGCTGCGGCCCGTCAAGCAAACGTCCCTGCCACGGGGCGAAGGTTCCAACAGCCAGCCGACAGAGCTCGACTGGCCTACATTCCTCCTGCTAGAGGACGACCACTCTCCCCCGTGCTACATCAAGAACGGGGTCGAGAAGAAATGGCATGCCTGGTCAGAAGCTATTTCCGAGGATTGGGTAACACCTCACTCGGACAGCAGCGGCTGATGCAGACGGTCGCCACTGAAGAAAATTACTGCCCATCAACGGCAGATGAAGAAGAAATGAGGGATATAATGAGGATGTCGTCGGTCGACGACAATGGACACAGTGACGGCTTTGAGATCGAAGCCGATGAAGCCTCCCCCGAGCGGGAAGAAAGAAGCAGAATTTCTGTGTTCGAGAGGCTGACCTTTCCGCAACAAGCAAGGCGGAGGGTCCATCGACAAAGAAGGAGGATGCAGGTTTTCACTTGCAACATGGCTGGTGTGTCCAGCCGATATGGGAAGCTTCCTGAAGACTCCCAAGAACTGGCTCAATTGGCCGTACGGCCGGGACCAGCTACCCACAGGACAGAAGCAGCAAAAGGGCTTCTGACAATGATGAAAGAGAAACAACCCTAGTTATACCTTCACTGGGATGACAAAGCCCCCGTCTTGACCGCTAATGTGGTAACGACGGAAGAAGAAGACGACGTACTCCTCGACATCCTGCCTGAGGGTACGTCCGGGGAAACAACAGAAGGTGTCCCCACCACTATAGATCCATCAATCCTGATGCTGCTGCAAAAATATCAACGGGAAATATATTCCCTGAAGAAACATCTGATGGAGAAAACTGAACACTCATCGGCCTCCAAACCACCCGAAGTCCAGGGTGAATCATCCCGGGGAGCGACTCGTCGAGACGACCCTCCACCGCTCTATACACTACCCCAGCTGTCGGAGCCAACTGTGACGACAGCACAACAGCGGCCGCCACAGCCTCAGCCGCTGCTACCTTCGGTGCTTCCTCAGGTGCACCCAACACCCCCGCTGCTGTGTCCTCCACAGGCGACCACCCTGGTCACCCCGTACCTGCAGCTAGCACACTTCTATCCGGAACCAGTCGACCCCACGGTCGTAAACCGGATGATGGTGGAAAGGATGATCGAGCTGAAGCTCGCAGAGAAAAGCGAAGGTGACTACGTCGCATTCGATGCCTATCGGGTGCCCTACCCGCAACACCATGCGGCTAAGCGACTTCCCCCGGGAGTCAACAAGCCGCCCAAGTTTGACAAATTCAACGGGAAAGGTTCCCCAAAATAACATATTGCTTATTATATGACCGTTATGGGTGATCTGTCCACCGACGAGTCATATTTGCTGAAATTCTTCGGGTCCTCGCTGACGGGGCTCGCATTTGAATGGTACTCTAGTCTCTCGGCCGGGTCAATCAATGACTGGTCATATATGCAGAGGAAGTTCAGAGAAAGATTCCATGTCACAAAGAGGGAGGTCACAGTGGCCGAACTCTATTCGAAAAAACAAAGGGCAGATGAGACCGCCCTTGACTACATTAAGCGGTGGAGGAATCTCGGAATGAGATGCAAGCGGCCCCCGCATCAGGAGGACGCTGTGCAAATATGTAAGCAAAATCTCAGGAGGAAGGTCTTGGAAAAGATGATTGGTATGGAAATACGGTCGTTCGACCGACTGAATAATGTGGTAGCTGAGGTGGAAGCTTTTCTAGCCAAGCCTGTCCCGACGTCAATTGCCAGCATAGCCCAGAAAGGCAAGGCTGCGGAACGGCGCCCCACACCCAAAGAAGCGAATGCGCTTGATATCAAGGCGTTCGAACAACAAAAGGAGCAAGGCAAGAAAGCGGCTCCCCCGCAACCTGCAAAAGCTCCAGATGACAAAGAAGGTCCTTCGTTGAGGGACAAAATGAAGAAGGCTTATTCCTTTCCTAAGGATAAGACCCGGATCCTGTTTGACTGGGTAACAGAATACAGTATGGTCACTCTGCCTGAGCCGAGAAGACCAGAAGACCTCAAAAGAAAAGACAGTCCAAGATTCTGCCCCTACCACCAGATGTTGGGACATTCAATCGAAGACTGTTATGTTTTCAAAGACATCATTGAAGGAATGGTGAAGAAGAATGAAATAGAGCTGGGAGAGTACAAAGTAGACCCTCCTCAGCCACATGAAGCTCCTCCCAGGAGAGCAGCAGTCAACATGGTCTCCCTCTACCAGGCATTACCTGAGGAGATCTCTGAAGCAAGCACACGGAGCACCTACGAAATCCATTTCCTGGAGCCCGTGAAGGAGCAGCAGGGGTGGTAGCAAATCCCTGTGAAGCACAAGAAGAAGAGGGCACTCCGCCCGAAAGAGGGGGTACATATCCGTGGCATTACACCCCGGCCTGCTCCGCCAGTGGTAGCACCCATATGGGTCACTCCACCTACAGCTGTCAGAATACATACACCCAACAGGAGGAGACAAACTCCGCTGCCAGTGATCAAGGAAACCAATCCTGGGGTCCTTCGACTGCAACACTTAATTGAAGGGCTAGATGAATATGTGCAGCCCGAACTGAAACCTCTGCTGGTACGGGACCACGTCCCATGGCAAGAGCTGGAGCAACTCTCACTCAAGCAAGGGGAGGAAGCTGAAGCAGCACCACCTCAAGAGAGCAACCTGTTCTGGGGGCAAGCACCCGCAGAAACCAAAAAGAAGAAAAAGCAAAAGAAGAAGAAAAGAAAGGCCGCTGGGGCCCATAAAACACAGGTCGTCTCCTGCAATACCCTGTCAGCACTCTTCAACCTGCCCGGAGAAGAGGAAGAAGAAGAAATTTACTTCACACCCCATGCTGGGGGAGGCAAGGCCAAGGCCGCAACTGCTGCACATGCCACTCGGTCAGGCCGGAAATGGGGGCGCCAGCCGCCACCCAATCACAATATTATGTTCAGAGGGGAGCGACCCTACAAGACACCTCTGCCGGAAGTTAAGGGAGTACAAATCCCTCCTCCGTCAGGTCTATACAGCAAGACTGGGGGCAAGACAATCCCTTCATTCCTTGAATTCATGAAGATGTCAAAAGGGAAGCAGCCTTGTCAGGAAGCAAACCCCACACCCAGGGTCATTCACCCGCAGCCAGCGCAACACCCTGAGGATGCAAATGCAGATGGAGCTTGCCCTACAACAGCCAATAAAGAAGACCCGACAGTCGGTGCCAGCCTAGAAGGTGCTGAGTCTGAGGAAGATGAAGCAGGGCCATCTGGACCCAAAAATCAAAACCTCCCTAAGCCCAGGTGGGTTGAGGAGATGAAGCTCTCCAATGTCCGGGCTGGAAGCCGAATAATGAAGTTACTCAAGAAGCTCCCTGCTCGATTTACGATCTGGGAAATTCTCTCTTTGAGTGAAGAAACTCGACAGGTGATCATTACTGCTCTGCAGACGCTTGCTCATTTTGAAACCTGCATAGCTGAGGCTATACCAGAAGCCAGTGTGACCTTCTCTCCAGAAGACATGTTACTGCCTACTGCCGGCCACAACAGGCCATTATACATGAAAGGGCACCTGAATGGCAGGGAGTTGAATAGAATTCTAGTTGACCCTGGTGCAGCAGTCAACATCTTACCCTACAGAATATACGAGAGGCACCACTTCAACGTGCATCTCGAAAAAGTCGGGGATATGCGTATCGCTGGCTTCAACCAAAAATGTGAAGTATCTATGGGGGTGGCAGAGTTCACGCTGACCCTGGCGGATTTCACCACAACGGTGCAGTTTCACGTCATTGACTCTCGCACCTCCTACAAAGCGCTGCTCGGCCGCCCATGGCTGCATGAAAACATGGTGGTGCCCTCCACGCTCCACCAATGCATCAAATACAGCCTCCAGGGAAAGGAGGAGAGGATATTTACTGACATCCACCCATTCGAGGTGTTTGAATGTCATTTGGCGGATGCCAATCTGTATGCGGGGTCTCCCCGGAAGGTTTCTGAAACTGAAACCCCCGTAGGGGAATCGAAGAATAGATCGGGTGATGGTTGGTATCCACCACCGCCGCGCGGATATGTCAAGCCGAAGGTGGTTTCCCACATCACAGCTTCTGGAAATGTTGGTAGGGTGATACCCCCAGCATTATACCCCAAAGCTAAGGAAGTGCATGTTGATCGATAGCACGACCGCATCGGAGTCCCGGCCGGCCTCACCAAGCCAGTCTCCGGCCTCGATGGTCCCACTGTCGAACCTTTCAAAGCTTGGGAGGTGGCACAGGAAGATGGGCCCAGCAACTTATTCTATACAGCTAAGGAGCATCCCACTCAGGAAGACACAGACTGCAGCCTCCCTGAAGATCTAGCCAACCCGCGGGTTCCTGTTCAGGGCCTGGCATTTACCACTAATCGGACGGCCAGGATGTTTCAGAAGCAACACATCCCTCCCGATCAACCTCAAAAACGCAAGGAAGCTTTCCAGAAGATGTGGTATCCTGTAAATCTGGACAAAGAAATGAGACGTGTCTCTCAACATCCGGGTCTGGGCTTCACCCTGGAAGACTACTATTACAGTGGGCGGTACGAGGTGGATACCATCTCCGCCTTCTATCCAACTGAAGACAACCCTCTGGGGGCAACCTTTGATGAATATCCGGCGGAAGCCGAACATGCTGAATTGGTCTTATCCGGGAATCAACAAATAGAGACCTTGATCTCCTGCCGATGCTGGGAGCAAGTTCATCCTGAAGAAGCGGCCTTTCAAGCCGAATTTGATGCGGCTAGCAACAACGAAGCCGAAAACATTCAAGAAGTAGGAGTCTCTCCCTCTACAGGGGTCCTACTACTGACAACTTCAACACCCTTTCTGCCAGTCAACAAAGCCTCGGTTTACTCTAATCAAGGGGAGCCAGCTACCATGAAAGAGAGGGCCACTTCTCTGGAAGATACAACTCTCCCAGAAGTCGAGACTCCCTCAACTTCTGCTACAAGTCCAATATGTTGTCCGAGTCCGGCGGCGAACAACTACTGGCCTGTCATGGCTGCAACCTCATCTACAAGCACTGAAGCTGTTCTCTCACCCTCGGGAGCTGCAACGGCAGCGGATGTGTCCATAGATCCATCCACACAGTCGCTAGCACAAGAGATCAAGGGACCCCATGAAGCTCTGGCGATATCCGACGAGGAGGTCGAAGTACTCGACCCTCAAGATGGTATTCCAGACTTCGTCGACCTCCAACCGGCACCTCTGGAGATAGAAGACGGAGGACAAGCCACAGTCGACGAACTGATAGAAGTCAACCTGGGAAATGAGAAGGACCCTAGGCCTACCTTCCTCAGTGCCCAACTGTCCCCAGAAGAACGGGAGCTGTATATGCAACTACTGCTAGAATACCGGGATTGCTTCGCCTGGACTTACAAAGAGATGCCGGGCCTAAGCCCCGCCGTCTCACAACACGAACTAGCAATCAGCCCCGAAGCCGAGCCGGTGAAGCAACCGCCGCGGCGTATGAGGCCAGAGCTCATCACCCGAATCTGTGCTGAGGTTGACAAGCTCATTGATGTGGGATTTTTTGAAGAAAATCAGTACACCACATGGCTGGCGAATATCATCCCCGTGAAAAAGGAGAATGGACAGATCCGGATTTGTGTTGACTTCCGAGATCTAAATAAAGCTTGCCCTAAAGATGACTTTCCGGTGCCGATAACGGAAGTCATGATTGATGCTACAACCGGCCATGAAGCCCTGTCATTCATGGATGGGTCTTCCGGCTACAATCAGATTTGGATTGCGGAGCATGACCGGGTCCATACTACTTTCTGAACCCCTAAAGGCATTTATCATTATAAGAGGATGCCATTCGGGCTGAAGAATGCTGGCGCAACCTATCAGCGCGCAATGACCAAAATTTTTGATGAATTACTCTACCACAAGGTCGAGTGCTACATCGATGACCTGGTGGTCAAAACCAGAAGAAAAGAAGATCACATGCAAGACCTCCGGATTGTTTTTCAGTGGCTGAGGCAGCATGAGCTTAAAATGAATCCTATGAAATGTGCGTTCGGAGTGTCGAGCGGAAAATTCTTGGACTTCATCGTCCGATATCGGGGAATCGAGATAGACCCCGCAAAGATCAAGGCAATACAGGAGTTACCTCCACCAAGGAACATCTCCGAGCTGAGGTCACTACAGGGCCGCTTGGCCTATATCCGGCGGTTCATTTCCAATTTGTCAGGGCGATGCCAGCCTTTTCACAAGTTGATGATGAAAGATGTCCCCTTTTATTGGGATGAAGATTGCCAGACAGCCTTTGACAAGCTGAAAGACTATCTGAAGACTCCTCCAGTATTGGGCGCACCGGTGAAAGGACGGCCGTTGATACTGTATATAGCAGCTACACACAATTCTCTGGGGGCAATGCTAGCCCAGAATAATGAAGAAGGGAAAGAACAAGCCCTCTATTACCTCAGTCGGAGACTGATCAGAACTGAAGAGAAATATACTTATATTGAGAAGATCTGCCTGGCACTAGTCTTCGCAGTCAAGAAGCTCCGGCATTATATGTTGTCGCATGAAATCAGCTTGGTGTCCAAGGAGGATCCCCTGAAATATATTATGTCCCAGCCGGCACTCAAAGGCCGCCTAGGCAAATGGGCGGTAATCCTTATGGAGTTTGATGTCTCCTACGTACCGCGCAAAGCCATCAAAGGTCAAGCTATTGCAGACTTCTTCGCTGAGCACCTAGTGCCCGGGGAAAGCCCGTGGGAACCGGAACTTCCCGAGGATGAGACCCTAGAAGCCGCCCAAGTACAGCCTTCCCCATGGCAACTATACTTTGATGGCGCTTCTAGAATTGACACCTCTGTTACCGGGTTATCCAGGGTCAGAGCAGGGGCGGGCATAGTCTTGAAGACCCCAGAAGGAGAAGTGGTGCATACTTCCTGCTCCATAAACAAACAATGCACAAAGAATGAAGTAGAATATGAAGCCCTGATAATCGGGTTGCAGATTGCTCTGTCCATGGGAATTCAGATGCTGGAAGCATTTGGAGACTCCATGCTAGTTATAAAGCAGCTGGAGGGAGAGTTCGAGGTGCGAAAGCAAGAGCTCCTCCCCTATCACCAGTTGGCAACTCGCCTAATGTCAAGATTCTACTTCATCAGCATCAAGCATATCAATCGAGGCCGGAATGCTCAGGCAGACACCCTCGCTAAGCTGGCCAGTTCATTGGCGGTCCCGCCAGACACAAGCCTGAATATAACAGTGATCAACCGCCGACAGGTCCCCAGCGTAACAGAGGTCCTGGCCGACGAACATGAGATGGAAGTAGCCGTCATCGAAGGGGTTCAGCAGCCCGACTGGCGAGAGCATCTCCTACGCTGGTTTCAACACCAGCAACTCCCAAAAGAAAAGGAACAAAGAATGAAGCTCCTGAGGATCAAGGATTCTTACGAGATGAGAAGTGGGACCTTATTCCGGATTATGGCAGATGCCCGAAGGAAATTCCTACTCCGTTGCTTGTCTTCAGTAGAAGCGGGACAGGTGATGCAAGAAGTTCATGCAGGATCAGCTGGGGCACACCAGGCTGGTCCGAAAATGAAGATAGAGATAAAGAAATTGGGTTACTATTGGCCCGCTATGTTTAATGATTGCTGCAAATTTGCCAAGACTTGTCAGAAATGTCAAGAACACACTAATGTGGCGAGGAGACCTCCAGTGCCACTGCATCCCACTCTACCAAGTTGGCCGTTTGCTTAGTGGAGCACGGACGTGGTAGGGCCACTACCCGCATCTTCATCAGGATGCAAATACATCTTAGCAGGTACAGACTATTTCTCCAGATGGGCAGAAGCAATAGCACTAAGAGATGTAACCGGAGAACTAGTTGCAAGATTCTTCCGACAGAATGTAATATTTCGGTTCGGGATCCCCAGCCGAATCATCTCTGACAATGGCAGCCATTTCAGAAACCAAAAAGTTTATCGACTAGCCGACAAATACAAAATTGACTGGAGGACATCGTCCCCCTACAACCCTCAAGCCAATGGACTGGCAGAGGCCTTCAACAAGACACTGTGCCCACTATTGGCAAAGACTGTCAAGTCTAATAAAAAGGATTGGGAAGAAAGGATGTACGAAGCACTTTGGGCTTATCGTACTGTCTACAAGACCCCAACCGGCTGTTCACCCTTCTCCCTTGTCTATGGGTCGGAAGCTGTAGTGCCGATTGAACTCGAAGTTCCTTCATTGTGAGTTGCCATCCAGCACGGATTAGTCAGTGGTGAGCAGACCAATGCAGAAAGAAGATTGGAAGAGCTCGCTGAGCTCGAAGGAAAACGCCTCCAGGCGCAACAAAACATCCAACTCTACCAAGCTCGCATGGCCCGTGCTTTTGACAAGTTAGTCAAGGGTCGAGAGTTCAAGAAAGGAGACCTGGTGATGGTCAAAAGAAGAGAAGTGATGGCCTCTAACCCCAAAGGGAAGCTGGTCAAAAACTGGGTCGGACCCTATATCGTCCGCCGAGTATATGAAGGGGGTGCCTACGTCCTTGTGGACCACAAAGGAGTCATCCAGTTCTCTCCCCTCAACGGAAAACACATTAAGCTGTATCATGCGGCGCAACCGACACACCCCGAGTGATCGGTCGGAACACATTTTTTCTTTGGTTAGCGGCACTCCGCCCTAACCGAGCAACCCTTTTCCTTGGTTAGCGGCATTCCGCCCTAACCGAGCTACCCTTTCCTTGGTTAGCGGCACTCCGCCCTAACCGAGCTACCCTTTTCCTTGGTTAGCGGCATTCCGCCCTAATCAAGCTACTCTCCCTTGGTTAGCGGCACTCCGCCCTAACCGAGCTACCCTTTTCCTTGGTTAGCGGCATTCCGCCCTAATCAAGCTACCCTTTCCTTGGCTAGCGGCATTCCGCCCTAATCGAGCTACCTTCTCCTTGGTTTAGCGGCACTCCGCCCTAACCGAGCTACCTTTTCTTGGTTTAGTGGCACTCCGCCCTAACCGAGCTACTTTTCTTGGTTCAGTGGCACTCCGCCCTAACCGAGCTACCTTTTCTTGGTTTAGTGGCACTCCGCCCTAACCGAGCTACCTTCTTCCTTGGTCTAGTGACATTCCGCCCTAACCGAGCTACCTTCCTCCTTGGTCTAGTGGCATTCCGCCCTAACCGAGACACTTTTCCTTGGCTAGTGCATTCCGCCCTAACCAAGCTACCTTCTCCTTGGTTAGTGGCACTCCGCCCTAGCCGAACTACCCGTTCCTTGGTCTAGTGGCATTCCGCCCTAACCGAGCTACCTTCCTCCTTGGTCTAGTGGCATTCCGCCCTAACCGAGCTACTTTTCCTTGGTCTAGTGGCATTCTGCCCTAACCGAGACACTTTTCCTTGGTCTAGTGGCATTCCGCCCTAACCAAGCTACTTTCTCCTTGGTTAGTGGCACTCCGCCCTAGCCGAACTACCCTTTTTCCTTGACTAGTGGCATTCCGCCCTAACCGAGCTACCCTTCTCCTTGGCTAGTGGCATTCCGCCCTAACCGAACTACCCTTTTCCTTGGTTAGCGGCATTCCGCCCTAATCGAGCAACCCTTTTCCTTGGTTAGTGGCACTCCGCCCTAGCCGAACTACCCTTTTTCCTTGGCTAGTGGCATTCCGCCCTAACTGAGCTACCCTTTTCCTTGGTTAGCGGCATCCCGCCCTAATCGAGCGACCCTTTTCCTGGGTTAGCGGCATTCCGCCCTAATCAAGCAACCCTTTTCCTAGGTTAGCGACATTCCGCCCTAATCGAACCTTTTCCTTGGTCTAGTAGCATTCCGCCCTAATCGAGCTACTTTTCCTTGGTTAGCGGCATTCCGCCCTAATCGAGCTACTTCTCCTTGGTTAGCGGCATTTCGCCCTAATCAAGCTACCCTCTCTCGACTCGCATTCAAATAAAAAAAAAGAGAAGAAGTCAAAAGTATATATAACAAAAATGGGGTTAAAAATAGAGATACCCCGCCAGACTTGCTCCCACATCGGGACAGGTGCAAAAATGGCTATAACCCGGCTGTGGCGAAAACCCGAAAGGGCGTCGCAGGCAAAATCGGGTACCCCGTCGCGTGAAAACCCGAAAGGGCGCGTGGGCAAAAGCAAGAGGGGGCTGGCTTCGGCGAAAACCCGAAAGGGCGCCTGAGTCGGTAAAGTGGTAATTTCCCAAATACCTCTCCTATTCTCCACCCTATAAACCCCGAAAGGGACAATCATCAAAGTCCCACCAGGAATACTTTAACACACCCTTTTCGACCCTCGTCATCATCGACGAGATCGGTTGATCTCTGCCCCCAACTCGGACCTTACGTCCCTGTTGACGACTTCATCTTTGCTTCGACATGTGACTCATGTCGATGAACAAACCCTTTTCGACCCTCGTCATCATCGGCGAGATCGGTCGATCTCTACCCATAACTTGGACCTTACGTCCTTGTTAATAACCCCATCTTTCCTTCGGCATGTGACCCGTGTCGATAAACAAACCCTTTTCGACCCTCGTCATCATCGGCGAGATCGGTCGATCTCTATCCATAACTTGGACCTTACGTCCTTGTTAATAACCTCACCTTTGCTTCAGCATGAGATATATGCCGACGAACAAATCCTTTTCGACCCTCGTCATCATCGACGAGATTGGTCGATCTCTACCCCCAACTTGGACCTTACGTCCCTGTTGACAACCCCATCCTTGTTTCGGCAATGACATATGCTGACAAATAAATCCTTTTCAACCCTCGTCATCATCGACGAGATTGGTCGATCTCTACTCTTGAACTTGGATCCTACATCCTTGTTAATAAACCACTTCCTTGCTTCGACATTTAACCACTGTCGACGAAATAAACCTGAGACCAACCCTTGTCCTCATCGACAAGGACGGTCAGCGTTCCCGCGGTCCAGTTCTTCTGAATCTCGAATTCAAAAAAAAAGGGAAAAGAAAATGGGGTAAAAAAATAGAGATACCCCGCCAGACTTGCTCCCACATCAGGACAAGTGCAAAAATGGCTATAGCCCAGCTGCGGCGAAAACCCGAAAGGGCGTCACAGGCAAAATCGGGTACCCCGCCGCGTGAAAACCCGAAAGGGCGCGCGGGAAAAAGCAAGAGGGGGCTGGCTTCGGCGAAAACCCGAAAGGGCGCTTGGGTCAGTAACGTGAATAAAAAAAATGATGATGAGTAGTGATGAATCATCTCCCGTCCAGAAGGCCATTTACAAGGTCGAGGCGGAGTCTTCATCCGATATCCCACTTACATACATCTATTGCCTACCCCTTTCGACCCTTGTCACCATCGGCAAGATCGGTCGCTACCTATCCGGTTTTTGTCATCATCGGCAATACCGTCTACCCCTTTCGACCCTTGTCACCATCGGCAAGATCGGTCGCTACCTATCCGGTTTTTGTCATCATCGGCAATACCGTCTACCCCTTTCGACCCTTGTCACCATCGGCAAGATCGGTCACTACCTATCCGGTTTTTGTCACCATCGGCAATACCGTCTACCCTTTCGACCCTTGTCACCATCGTCAAGATCGGTCGCTACCCTATCCGATTTTTGTCACCATCGGCAATACCGTCTACCCTTTCGACCCTTGTCACCATCGGCAAGATCGGTCGCTACCCTTACCCGGTTTTTGTCACCATCGGCAAGACCGTCTACCCTTTCGACCCTTGTCACCATCGACAAGATCGGTCGCTACCTACCCGGTTTTTGTCACCATCGGCAAGACCGTCTACCCTTTCGACCCTTGTCACCATCAGCAAGATCGGTCGCTACCTATCCGATCTTTGTCACCATCGGCAATACCGTCTACCCTTTCGACCCTTGTCACCATCGACAAGATCGGTCGCTACCCTTATCCGATTTTTGTCACCATCGGCAATACCGTCTACCTTTCGACCCTTGTCACCATCGGCAAGATCGGTGGCTACCTACCCAGTTTTTGTCACCATCGGCAAGACCGTCTACCCTTTCGACCCTTGTCACCATCGGCAAGATCGGTCGCTACCCTATCCGGCTTTTGTCACCATCGGCAATACCGTCTACCCTTTCGACCCTTGTCACCATCGGCAAGACCGGTCGCTACCCTTACCCAGTTTTTTTTTGTCACCATCGGCAATACCGTCTACCCTTTCGACCCTTGTCACCATCGGCAAGATCGGTCGCTACCCTATCCGGCTTTTGTCACCATCGGTAATACCGTCTACCCTTTCGACCCTTGTCACCATCGGCAAGATCGGTCGCTACCCTTACCCGGTTTTTGTCACCATCGGCAAGACCGTCTACCTTTTCGACCCTTGTCACCATCGGCAAGATCGGTCGCTACCTATCCAGTGCTTGTCATCATCGGCAAGACCGTCTATCCCCTTTCGACCCTTGTCACCATCGACAAGATCGGTCGACTACTCTCTAACCTGGGCCCTCCGCCCCCGCTGACCAACAAAACATCATGGCGTCGACATTTGACCCGTGTTAAGGGTCATAATACACCTCGCATCATCATTGGCAAGGTTCGCTAGGGGCATCTGCCTACGCTGCCTATGTCCCACATTAGCAAAGGCCCCGTTCCGGGAACGGCTACACCGCGGTGGAGCGAACACCTCACCCCTTCCCTGAAGGCGTGAGCGCTCTCCTGCGCCATTAGCAAGTATCCCTAGGTTCGGATGACCATCCAGAATAAAGAAAAGAAAAAAAAAGTCGCGATTGACGGCAATAAAAAGAAATATTTCCATTTAATGAGAATGAGTGGAACACATTTCTTTTGCCCGGGGCATCCCCCGGGGGTACATGAGCTCCGAAGACAAAAGGAGCATTACAAGAAAAAAGCAAGGTCACGGCAAAGGGCGCCGGAAGATATCTGCCAAGTCTAAAAGGCCCAGCGAAGGGTATCGTGTCAACTCTTGCAAACGAGTCTCGGTGGCTGTCAGCTGAGATAGCCTCTCGTCCAGTGAGGCAAGTCGTCCTTCAGCCAGGTCAGCCTCTTCCGTTGTTTGGACCTCTAGCCGCTCGCCTTCCTACAGCTCGGCTTCGACCTTAGCAAGTTCTGAGCGCAACTCATCCACCAGTGCCGTGAGGAGCATTCGACGTTCCGAGATATTGCTGGCGACATTTCTCAACTGTCCCACGGTCATCCTCAATGAACTAACGGCGGTGCGGCAATCTGCCTTCTCCAGCTTCGCGGCGGTCAACTGATCAGAAACCTCTCGACGGAGGAACTCCCGCCTGTTGGCATGTTTTAACAACATCATGACCCGCGGGGTCCAATCATCCATGGGGCAGCCGAATGCCAAAAGCGATCGGGAGAGATGATCTATCAAGCTTCTTAGCTGCAGATAAGTCAAGTCTGGAGAAGCTAGCATGGCCCGCTGGAGGTTATCCAGAGACTGCCACACCATGTCTTCAGAAAATTGTAGGCCCAGTGGTGAAGTCTCGGGGAGCTGAAAGTCTACCCTGCTATCTACCTCGGCCCAGATATCATCGGCTACCCCGAGGGACGTCGACGGCATAGTCTGTACGACGCCCACATCCGGCCCGACTATTGCGGCTACATCAACTGAAGGAACCTCCATGATGGCAACTTCCTTGCCCGCCCGTTGCGGTGAGGCTACAACAACCGTGTCGGCGACGGAAGGCGCTAGCTTTTCCTGAGCAGTCTCACCGGCCGCTGAGGCAGGAGAGCCCTCTATGATCGACAGAGCTTTAATGATATCGGCCTCGCCCGCAATGATTTCCCCTGCCTCTATTTCCGGGGGGTCGCTCGGCTTCAGCAATGACTCGTCACCAGCAACCAGGACCTGAGTCCCTGCAACATCGGGCGGGTCGCTGACCTCGGCAATCACACCTAGCTCCTCCGAGGCCGCTGCAGCAGCATAGGTCCGTGGAAGCCGCAGGGCAATAGGCCTCACAACTGGTGGGAAGGCCGACTGACCCAGATCCACATCTGGAAGGGGTACGCGGATCATGATAGCCGGCGGTACCACCTCAGCCTGCATTCCATATATATACATCAGCCGGCTGGCTTGAAAATTAAAAGAAGTGCTGCAAGTGGGAATCAGAATACTTCCTACCTCAACCGGCACTATATTTAGGCCTCCCAAGGTGGCCTCTGAAGATTCAGGCCCCTCTCCTGTAGCCGGGTATGATGGCCCGCGCTCGGCCCCCAATAGCCTCGGAGGGCTAAACGTCGGCAGGTCGCTCTCGTAAGTTGATGAAGCCCCGGCGTCCTCGGCCTCGGTGTCGACCATGGGGAACCCCTCATCATCGCCGGAGCCGCCGCCGTAATCAACATGTTCAGAAGAGGATGACTCTTCTGCTTGTTCTCTGATCTCCAGAACCTCCTCGGCGATCTCCATCTCGGGAACATCTATCGGCAGAGTATCCAGGGGCTGGTCCCTTGGAAGCCCTTGCTCCCCGATGACAACCCCTGCCGAGGCACCAACCTCAGGGAGCAGTGTGGGCCGAATGTCGACTGGAGTCAAAGGACAATAAACAGTCAGGACTTGACCGAAGTTATAACATGCCACTGAGCTCTACGTACGGGCGAACTGCAAATTACCTTCTGTTTCTCGAGGGGGTGTCGGTGAAGGCAAGTCGCCCTCAGCAGAGGTCAAGGGGACTTCCCCCTCTCTCTCTCCGACAGCAGCTCCGGCAGCCGCCTCCAACCCAACAACGGCAGGAAGGGTGCCAGCAGATACTGAAAAGAAAGATGGTCAGCCCAGGCGGCCGGAACAAGCAAATAAGCCATGCAAGAATGAGAAGTCACCTTCACCCTCAAGCCCTTGTGTCCGGGCGGCCTCGAATTCAGAAAATGACGGAACTCGAGGAAGGGGAGTCGTGGACTCTTCTTCAGCAGCCTTCCTCCGACGTGCCCGAGTAGCACGGGATTCTGCCTTCTTGGCTTTCTTAGCCCTGCTGATGGCCTCCCTAACCTGAGACCTGGTCCGCTTCCGCGAGTCCCCAGGGGGTAATGGCGTCGTGGTCGGAGCCGGCTCTGGAATATTGAAATAAGAAGGCTTCTGCGCCTTAGATATCAACTCCCTACAGTGTCGGGTCGCTTCCATGGAAAGGCGAGCTGCAAAAACACATGAGTAAGAAGATGCACACTGAATATAGGGGAAGCAGCTCCAGGGCTGAAGAAGAAAACAAGCATTACCTGGCATCCCCGTATATCGAGGACTGAGTGGCCAGTAAAGCAATGCTGGCGCCTTGTCCCGGGAAGCCGCCTCGCGGATCAGCCAGCATACATAACCAATTGTTTCACTTTTCTCCATCAGTTGGGCCAAATCTTCATGGCCGCAGGAGGACAAGTGATGATATAAGCTCAAGTGGTCGAATCCCCAGCCGTCGACATATTTGAAGGATATTAGAAGCTGATGGCTCCGAATGGCTTCTAACGGACTGGCAACTGAAAGCCCATGAGAATGAAGTAGGGCGAATATCCAGCGGGTGTTGGCATACAAGTCAGCCCGCCTGTTTTCCCTCCCAATGAAAGTCCGATAAGGATGAAAATGATCGACTTCCGGACGCCAGCTCGCCACACTAGGAAGAGGTTCTTCCACCGGAAGGGGGATCGTCTGGAGAGCAACCCTCTCACTACTAACCCGGCACAGCCCCCAGAGAGTCTTAATATAATCATCCCTCTGGATCTCTGGCATCTTCGGGTCGGCCCGAGATGACTTGCCCTTCGCAGCTTTCCTGGCTTCTACATATGCCGCCACCTCAGTGGGGACACGGCGGCTCATGTGGCTTTTGTGGGCTCCTCCGGCCTGGTCCGCTCTCGGCTGCCCTCCAGGATGGATAGCGGAGCTCCTCGGCGTACCTTCCGGCGGTCCAACTCCACTTCCTCCTCGCGTGATCGTCACTGCATGTTTGAGGACGCTGCTCTTCCTCCCCGTCGTTCTCTTCGGCTCCAGTCTTACTCGATGGCGCCCCCGCCCCCGGCCTCCTCATCCTTCACGGAGGTGCTCGATACAGACGGCTCAGAGGCTGACCCCTTCTCTCCGGGTCGTCTGCGCGGCGTCCGTTCTGTGTTCTCTTCCGATTCAGAAGGGGTCTTCGATGAAGATTCATATTTGTAGGGGCCGTGTTACTTCTGTGGGCTTTCGGGCTTTAGTTTCTACCCTCGCTTGGGTCCTCTTGGCCGCTTTTCGCTTTCTTGGGCCTTTGGCCTTGTACGCTTTTTGCCCCCCTTATTTTGGGCGTCCCCCCCCCCTCCTCCCCCCTGTACCATCTTCTCTTTTATGCTCTCATATATGAAAATCGCTTGCCTGGTGGCCGGGATAGTGTTTTCATCTCCTTCCGCAATGAAGAGATGAACCCCCTCTCCCGTCTCCCCCCTTGCAAGTATCAACTTTAGTTAAAAAAAAGTAGGCTGGATCAACATCCAGAATAGGCTCCCGCTGGGAGTCCAAAAAACGGCGTTCGGCAGTATGCCAGCAGTCCTTCCGGAAGTTCCGATAAAAGCCCGTTCGTGCATTCCACCACTTGATGAAGTCTGGGGTCACTCGGGGCAGGCGAGCCGGGATTGGCACCCTGAATGATACATCCTCTCGACGATGGAAGTAGTCCCACCATCCGCGGGCTTCATCAGTAGCAGTCTGACCAGCCTGGTGTCTATTCGGCAGATTGAAGCAGGCTGAAGAAGAAGGAATTTGCTGGTCATACCCAAAATTCCGGATGAAACGGAAAGGATAATACGGCTCCAGCCACAGCAAGCCGCTTTTCCTGAAGATTAGAACACTGGGGCGAATAGACAACGCCCACTCAACCAGTTCCGGCTCCAAAATGGGCCTTGTGCTCTTCGACCCGGTCAGCTGATGGATAAATTCCTCTGTCTCGAATAATCGGCATTGCCGCATCCTGTTGACAAGAGGGCTGGAGCTAACAGCCAAGCTCCAGAAATGCAGAACGCCAGGGGAATCTATTGGAACTGTAGTCAACTTCCCCCGAATGGCGAAAAGCTGATCCGCCAATGAGGACGGTTCAGCACTGGCAAATTCGATCATCCGCGGCAAAGGACGATCTAACTGCATTGACCGGGGAGCTGCTTCCGGAAATAGGGTGCAGACCTGTGGACACCAAAAAAAAGAAGAGAGAAAAAAAAGAGAGAGAAAGAAAAAGAAAAGGAGGAGAAAGAAAAGAAGGAAGAAAAAAAGAAGAAGAAAGAGAACGATAAAATAAAAATTAAATAGAAGAAGAGAAAAAGAAAAGAAAAATAAATGATAATAATAATAAATAATATATATATAATAAAATAAAAAGGTTGGCCCACTCATTTTTCTCTTTCTCTCCCACTCTTTCTCTCACACTCCACCTCCCACTCTGCCTCCCGTCCGCGGCACACTTCTGTCCGCGACACACTCCGCTCCTCACCCGGCACGCCCCGGTGCCGGATGGCCAGGCACCGCACCGCATGCCACTCCCCCATCGTCACTTTCACGGCTTAACCCTTTGCTGCCCATCACCCCCCGGCCACTGGAGATTCCGTGATTGGCACTGCAACTGAGCTCGAAGAGATGGGACACTATTAATCATGTGGAGGTTCAAACCCTTCATGCCTTGGAAGGCCGCACAGTTGATGTCAGAAATGCAAAGGTCCATGTGCGAAATACCGTAGCTGAGGGTGGATTCTCTGGTGTCCATCTTGCCTATGATGCAGTGCATTCATCAAGGCAGTATGCTCTGAAGCATATAATCTGTAATGATGAAGAATCACTTGATTTGGCAAAGAAGGAAATCTCTGAGATGAAGCTTCTTAAAAGTCATCCCAATGTTGTATCACTGCATGCAAATACAATTTTGATATGGGTCGGACGAAGGAGGTGATACTTCTAATGGATTTTTGTGACAAGTCACTAGTTACTGTGCTGGAAAACATAGGTGCAGGTTGCTTTGAGGAGAAGCAGGTTCTCTTGATTTTTACAGATGTAAACGACGCATTGTTTGCCGTGCACTGCCAATCACCACCAATTGCTCATAGAGATCTGAAGGCTGAAAAGGCCCTGCTTTGTGCTGATAATGCTTGGAAATTGTGTAACTTTGGTAGCACCTCTACCAATCACAAATGTTTTGACCGGCCTGAAGAGATGGATATTGAAGGAGATATCATCATAAAGCATACAACGCCAGCCTATAAGGCACCTGAGATGTGGGAATTATTCCAAAAGGGTTATAAGTGAAAAAGTCGACATCTGGGCTCTTGGATGCCTTTTATACAGAGTTTGTTACTTCAAGTCTGCATTTGACGGTGAATCAAAGTTACAGATTTTTGAATGGGAATTATAGCATCCCAGAGTTGCCAAAGTACAGCTCTTCTGTGACAGAATTGATTAAAAACATGCTTCAAGCGTCTCCAGATGCCAGACCAGACATCACACAGGTTTGGTTTCGTCTTAATCTGCAATTGCCTGAAGATGCATGATGGGTCTTTGGCTACGGGAACGTCGGACGTGCACCCTGGAACTACAAATGCATAGAAAGAAGGACCAAAGGGGGGGCCCACCAGTGCCTCGGAGATCCCCTCCACCACCACCTTCATCAAAAGACCAAGTGCGAAGCGCCTCTCTGCAATCTGAAAAGGAGGCCCAACACTCTAGACCTCTTCAGACTGTTTTAAAAGCAGATGGCACTGGCGAGGGGGGGGGGCTTAGGTGCATTTTGGTCCACCCAGAATGGACAGGGCTTGCAGATTTTGGAGGACAAGGGTCCCTAATTTGATGACGAACCAAGATCCAAGCACAATCAGCGTAGTGCTGAAGACAGGACTATCCCTCCAGTTGAACACCATGCTGCACCCCCTGCGGTTCTTATTGATCCACCGCAAGAGTGCCTGCCAACCCCCTTTTTGCTGCGGTGGATGTGAGCGACGTCACGCGGTTCGGAGAAGGAGATCGGAGAAGAGGGAGGAAGAAGGCGGAGCGCGTCGGGCTCCTCTTTTTGTTGTTTGCTTGTTTGCTGCAACACAGAGATGAGATAGAAGAGAGAAGGGGCCACCACGGGAGATTGCTCCGGCGGGGCGAGCGGGACAAGTATAATATAGCAAAATATGGGGGATTAAACGGCCATAGCGGGAAGTGACTCGCCGCGACCTCGGGGGACGGGAATGATGCAAAAATTAGATAACAAGAATTGAAACGGCCATTGGGGAAGTGACTCGCCGCGGCCTCGAGAATATGAACAAAATATAACGGAATATAGAGAGAATATGATACGGAAATTTAAACGGCCATTGGGGAAGTGACTCGCCGCGGCCTCGAGAATATGAACAAAATATAACAGAATATAGAGAGAATATGAGAACGGAAATTTAAACGGCCATTGGGGAAGTGACTCGCCGCGGGTCTCGAGAATATGAACAAAATATAACAGAATAAGAGAGAATAT
>JAHNEJ010001798.1:0-139847 GCA_022559845.1 Amorphophallus konjac | reverse complement strand
GCCTAGCCAACGGGATCGTCACTGGCCGACAGTGTCGAGCTCTCCCCATTGGAATATAATAGTAGCTCCACAGCTACACCATCATGTGTCATTGGCACCAACAAATACAAGAAAAAAAGCATAAAACCAAAACCACAAAAAATAATTTTTTACCTGGATGAAGGGTGTAAACCCATTTATTGTCACCTCTCGGCCTGTCCTTTGTGACAGACCTGTAAATAGATGTGCCAGCACGGCAGCTCCCCATGCGTACTGTCCTACTCTCTCCAAATCTACGAGCAGCTCCAGGAAGCGGCAGTGTATGTTGTCTCCCTTGGAGCCCAGTAGCAGCCTACCCAGCAGAAAGAGGAGGAACCTCCTCAGGTCCATGTTGGTCCTCTCCCAGTTGCTGGCATCTGCACAGTATACAGCACGGGCACCTCTCTCTGCCCTTTCCATAAATTCCTCCAAGGACTCGTCATCCCGTGGACGGATGTCAGTAAGCCCTAACACCTCCATGATCGATGTCTTAGCTACTGACCTGTTCTTCCGTCCATCGAGTTCCAGTCCTAACAGTTTCTGGGCACCTTCTCGGTAATCCGCATAAGTGACGCCGGTCACTGCCTCTCCATCCATTTTGAGGCCCGTAATGCGGACCATATCTTCCAAACTGGGCACCATGTGCCCCCAAGGCATCAGGAATGCCCGACTCGCCGGATCCCATCTTTCATGTAATGCTTGGATCAGGGCAAGGTCGAGCTTTATCGGCTCGATTCGGAGGAAGGCACCGAACCCCATCACGTCTAGCCTGGCCTTTTGGAAGTCCGGGAGACCTCGATATGCTGCCACTACCAGCTCCCAAGAGATGTGCGAGCGCATCATGCTCTGCACATATATAAGAAGTGAAAAGGGGAATATTGCACTACAAGAAAAAGCGCGAATAGCGACCGACGTTTCGGTCGCTATTCGGTCTCTGATCGGTCTCAACAAGGCACTGCGACCGAACTGACACCAATTTGCGACCGAATATATCGGTCGCTATATCATGGTCGCTAAATAGCGACCGATACCTATCGGTCGCAGAATAGGTCGCAGTTAGAGACCGATGCCTATCGGTCGCCGAATCTGTCTCTGATAGCGACCGCTATAAATCGGTCGCCGAATCGGTCGCTATAAGCGACCGACAAACATCGGTCGCAGGATCGGTCTCTAACTGTTTGGTCACAAATATGGTCGCTATTCGGTCGCTATACCGCATAGACGGTGGCTACCATGGTCTCTGTAGGAAGCGACCGAATGGGGTTCGGTCCCTATTCGGTCGCTAAGTTTGTAGTTTTTTTTTTTATAAATTTATATAAACTGATAAATAAATTACCTGATAAATAACAAATTCATAACATAAATATAAAATCAACTACACAAATCACAATATCGACAAATCTCAAATTCATCACATACAAACACCTGATAAATAACAATTTCATAAAACAATAGTAAATCAACTACACGGATCACAATCTCCACGAACCTCAAATTACACACAACTAAAATAAAATCACAAATTAATCATACATCCATAATCATACATCCATAATAATAAAATAACAACATACACACAACTAAAATAAAATCACAAATCCTCCACATATGTCTCATCCTGGTCGTCGTCTCGTCCAACATCATCCTGGTCGTCGTCTCGTCCAACATATCGCGACGGATGATCCTGTATATCATTTAAAAAAATTATAATCAAATCCTTAATAAAGAAATCAAGCATTAACAAGAGTATGCCAATAGTTTAAGCCAGCTCATTTTCATATATATAAATACACACACACAATATATAAGTTCAATAATCAAATTGTATTTTAAAAATGAACTTTGAGCGCCGAGCTCAAATCGGGCATCCGATTTGGATTCCGTCAGTTCTGACAAGTCACTTTCATCTCCCCGGTCGTATTGGAATGACCGGCACGGCCATCCGACCGGTATTTCAAATTTTAGACCCCCGGACCCGTCCTAACAGTTCATTTAAACTAAGTGTATTTTAAAAATGAACTTTGAGCGCCGAGCTCAAATCGGGCATCCGATTTGGATTCCGTCAGTTCTGACAAGTCACTTTCATCTCCCCGGTCGTATTGGAATGACCGGCACGGCCATCCGACCGGTATTTCAAATTTTAGACACCCGGACCCGTCCTAACAGTTCATTTAAACTAAGTGTATTTTAAAAATGAACTTTGAGCGCCGAGCTCAAACCGGGCATCCGATTTGGATTCCGTCAGTTCTGACAAGTCACTTTCATCTCCCCGGTCGTATTGGAATGACCGGCACGGCCATCCGACCGGTATTTCAAATTTTAGACCCTCGGACCCGTCCTAACAGTTCATTTAAACTAAGTGTATTTTAAAAATGAACTTTGAGCGCCGAGCTCAAATCGGGCATCCGATTTGGATTCCGTCAGTTCTGACAAGTCACTTTCATCTCCCCGGTCGTATTGGAATGACCGGCACGGCCATCCGACCGGTATTTCAAATTTTAGACCCCCGGACCCGTCCTAACAGTTCATTTAAACTAAGTGTATTTTAAAAATGAAGTTTGAGCGCCGAGCTCAAACCGGGCATCCGATTTGGATTCCGTCAGTTCTGACAAGTCACTTTCATCTCCCCGGTCGTATTGGAATGACCGGCACGGCCATCCGACCGGTATTTCAAATTTTAGACCCCCGGACCCGTCCTAACAGTTCATTTAAACTAAGTGTATTTTAAAAATGAAGTTTGAGCGCCGAGCTCAAACCGGGCATCCTATTTGGATTCCGTCAGTTCTGACAAGTCACTTTCATCTCCCCGGTCGTATTGGAATGACCGGCACGGCCATCCGACCGGTATTTCAAATTTTAGACCCCCGGACCCGTCCTAACAGTTCATTTAAACTAAGTGTATTTTAAAAATGAACTTTGAGCGCCGAGCTCAAATCGGGCATCCGATTTGGATTCCGTCAGTTCTGACAAGTCACTTTCATCTCCCCGGTCGTATTGGAATGACCGGCACGGCCATCCGACCGGTATTTCAAATTTTAGACACCCGGACCCGTCCTAACAGTTCATTTAAACTAAGTGTATTTTAAAAATGAACTTTGAGCGCCGAGCTCAAACCGGGCATCCGATTTGGATTCCGTCAGTTCTGACAAGTCACTTTCATCTCCCCGGTCGTATTGGAATGACCGGCACGGCCATCCGACCGGTATTTCAAATTTTAGACCCCCGGACCCGTCCTAACAGTTCATTTAAACTAAGTGTATTTTAAAAATGAACTTTGAGCGCCGAGCTCAAATCGGGCATCCGATTTGGATTCCGTCAGTTCTGACAAGTCACTTTCATCTCCCCGGTCGTATTGGAATGACCGGCACGGCCATCCGACCGGTATTTCAAATTTTAGACACCCGGACCCGTCCTAACAGTTCATTTAAACTAAGTGTATTTTAAAAATGAACTTTGAGCGCCGAGCTCAAACCGGGCATCCGATTTGGATTCCGTCAGTTCTGACAAGTCACTTTCATCTCCCCGGTCATATTGGAATGACCGGCACGGCCATCCGACCGGTATTTCAAATTTTAGACCCCCGGACCCGTCCTAACAGTTCATTTAAACTAAGTGTATTTTAAAAATGAAGTTTGAGCGCCGAGCTCAAACCGGGCATCCGATTTGGATTCCGTCAGTTCTGACAAGTCACTTTCATCTCCCCGGTCGTATTGGAATGACCGGCACGGCCATCCGACCGGTATTTCAAATTTTAGACCCCCGGACCCGTCCTAACAGTTCATTTGAACTAAGTGTATTTTAAAAATGAAGTTTGAGCGCCGAGCTCAAACCGGGCATCCTATTTGGATTCCGTCAGTTCTGACAAGTCACTTTCATCTCCCCGGTCGTATTGGAATGACCGGCATGGCCATCCGACCGGTATTTCAAATTTTAACTACTCTACGGTACATCCATGAACGATCTTCAGACATTTTCCCTATGCAAATGAAATGTAAACACACAAAACTTTAACATGTTTAACAAAATAAAAACTCCAACCCTTTCCTCACATCGTCCATCTCTGCCATTTTAAATAGGAAGGAAATATCATTTAGATTTTCACTTTTTAACCCATCTGTGAAGGTTTGATCGCACGATTAATTACTATATGTGTTGTGTTATTTGCTAAAAATTTCGGCAGCATCTCCTCACACCTCTCCGATATACCACAAAATATTTATTGATTAAGAAATTTTCTTAAACACTTACTAATAAGTGGTTAAGAAAATAATCAAAATCAATAAAGGTATATCAGAGAGGAATGAGAAGACGCATCCAGCCAAAATTTTTAACAAACAACACAAACACATATAGTAATTAACCACCTAAGTGCGATCAAACATTCACAGACTGTCCAAACGGGACAATTCAAGACTTTGAGTTAGATATACACATTCTCATCATTCAAAATGAGAACGTGCACATCAATCCCAAAGTCTTGAACGGGTAGATTGATTGACACGGGCTTAACACGCTCTCCTAAGATACGTGCAATGTTAGGTTGCACCCACGCATCTCAGCTAACATACAACACCCAACTAATTAAATATTGACAAGATACTAACACATTCTAAAAACATAGCAATAACATGTGAAATTGACAATACATGTACACAATGAAAACATGAATTTTATTGTAACATCCAACACATTCAGTTAATTTTCTTGGTCGGCTGTACCATCCCAACCTTATGAGTTTGATAGGGTACTGTTTGGAGGATGACCACCGGCTGCTGGTGTATGAGTTCATGCCACGGGGAAGCCTGGAGAACCATCTTTTTAGGAGTATGTCTGTTTCGATTATTCTCTGCACCGTTTGGTTTGCTGACTCATTTAGGCACCTGTTTTCTTAAAGAAAAAAAATTGCAATGCGCAGTGGCCTCACCTTTTACCCAATGGTTACCTACGTAGTTCTTTTGAATCAGTTTTTGAACCCCACAATGTCGATTCTGCAGGGGGTTCATACTTCCAGCCTCTCTCCTGGAACCTTAGGATGAAGGTTGCTCTTGGAGCCGCAAAGGGGCTGGCCTTTCTGCATGGTGCTGAAACAAAGGTTATATATCGGGATTTTAAGACATCAAATGTGCTTCTTGATTCAGTAAGTGGAGACCCTTGTCTTATAGTTGATGGATGATATGTTTTCTTGATTAACGTTCCCCGTCATGATGTTCTGCCTCTCAAATCCCTTCTTTGCAAACCTACAAAATTATAATGCCAAGCTTTCCGACTTTGGCTTGGCAAAAGATGGACCAACTGGTAACAAGAGCCATGTGTCAACTAGGGTCATGGGAACATACGGATATGCTGCTCCTGAGTACCTTGCAACAGGTAAACCTTTGGTTCCAAACTGCTTGTATGTCCCTCCATCTTTTTGTCTTTAGGTGTTCCATTTTCAAGTGCTGATCAGTGTGTCTCAGATTTTTGGATGGCATTTGTCTTGCTTTTTTTTTTCTCTGTGGGTAACAAGATGCCATTTTCTCTTCGTAAATGAGAAAATTGTGCCGAAATGACACGAGGAGTCGGCAAATAATTCGGATTAAAACAGAAACTGAGTTGGTAAGGGACCTTGAATAAAACATAGATTACCCATGAATTTCTCCTTGAATAAAGTGTTGACAGCTCAGGAATATTTGATCTGGAGAGTGATAGTATTGTCCATTGGCATGATTAAGATTCTCTAGTGTAATATTTGATTGTCATCTCCGAGATATTTTTGGAGTGAATTAGGGGCGGGTATATCACCCCGACTGACCCACTCCTAACCCACCTCGGGTGATTTATTTCACCCCTTTTTAAGAATTCACATACCCTAACTTTATCTCTAACCGACTCCGATTAAGAAAAAAAAACGAACTAAATAAGAATAACTCGTCTCACCCTAATTAATCTATCGTAATCGGATTTACTTCTTTATCAAAGTGGCCCTACGAAATTAGTCCATCGCTTGCGGGTCGTGACAAAGTGCCTTCAAACGTTAAGATTGCGTTTGAGAACGCAGATAGAAAAAGAGGCCATGGAATGATTATTTAAGCCTCAGTCTTTAAATAAAACTCTAGTGACACGTATTACATCTGTTGAATTTTTACACTATTTTTGGTTCTCATAAGAATGATGGGGTCATATGTAGAGTTCATCTTGTACCTTTGCTTTAAAATTCTCATAATCCAATGTTTGGATTTGTTGGTTCTCAAGTTCTTGGATTTTGGGTTTGCTACAGTTTTAAATCGAAAAATAAGAATTGGGGAAAATACATGACACAATAAATGGACTGCATATTGAAGCCTGAACATTAATAACGGACCGGACAAACTAAAAAGATAATCTTATAATATTTCACACTATTTTACAGGAGAACAAATGATATGTGGACACCATCTCAAGAGTCTTAAATAAATCAGGTTCATTGCACGAGCATAGCCCCTCCCCCGGAGCCCCTCCACCGGAGCCCCTCCCCCTCCACCGGAGCCCCTCCCCCTGCGCAGCCCCCCCTCCACCGGAGCCCCTCCCCCTGCGCAACCCCCTCCCCTCCACCGGAGCCCCTCCCCCTGCGCAACCCCCTCCCCTCCACCGGAGCCCCCTCCCCCTCACCCCTGCGGAGCCCCCTCCCCTCCACCGGAGCCCATCCCCCTGCGCAGCCCCCCCTCCACCGGAGCCCCTCCCCCTGCGCAGCCCCCTCCCCTCCACCGGAGCCCCCTCCCCCTCACCCCACCGGAGCCCCTCCCCCTGCGCAGCCCCCTCCCGTCCACCGGAGCCCCCTCCCCCTCACCCCTGCGGAGCCCCCTCCCCTCCACCGGAGCCCCTCCCCCTCCCCTGCGCAGCCCCCTCCCCCTCCCCTGCGGAGCCCCCTCCCCCTCACCCGAGCTCCACCCCCCCTCCCAGACCAACCTCCCCCGCCACCCCCTCCCACCGAAACCCCCCTCACTGGAACCCCTCCAAGAAGAAAAAAAATGAGAAATAGGGCATGGTCGATGGCCGGCGGGGAGGGAGAGGGGGGGGGAGAGAGGCGCGGGGCTGGAGGGAGAGGAGAGGGGGGGGAGATCGAGAGGGAGAGGACTTACCAGACCGAGGAGGGTGACGACGAGGACGACGGGGACCGACGAGGTCGACGGCGAGGATGGTGCGGGGCTGGCCGAGACAGCGAGCTCCGGCGTCCGTCCACCACCACGCCGCTCGCCACGCCCGTGGCCGCAAGGCAGAGGGGGGGGGGGGAGGGCGAGGGGGCCGGAGGGGGAGGGGAGAGCTCCGGTGGAGGAAGGGTTATCAGAAGTAAATGCAGGGGGGAGATGGTCGCGGGGTAAATGCAGTCATATCAGCGACCGATTCGAGACCGAAATATATTCGGTCGCAACATCGGTCTCCAATTCGGTCGATTTTGAAAAAAAAGAGCCCGGAATAAATTCGAGCTAAATATAGCGACCGATTGGAGACCGAACTAAATTCGGTCGCCAAAACGGTCTTAGATATGCGACCGATTATTTCGGTCGCCGAATTGGTCTCTATTTAGGACCGACTAGCGACCGATTTAATCGGTCTCTAATTCGGTCGCTATAGCCACTTTTTCTTGTAGTGTTGCTAAGCAAGAAAGGAGAAGAAAAGGATGAAGGAAGAAAACCAAAGAAGCCACTTACAAGCTGTGATCGGGTCCTCTCACTCAGTTGTCCTTCGACTTCTGAGAGTCTCCTGGAACTGCTACCTGATCTGCTCCTCTTCGAGGAGCGGGAAGACTCACCTTCTGCTCTAAAGCTGGATTCACCCTCCATCCTGAAAAAGTGAGCAACACTCGTAACCTCCCTTCCTTACAAATTTGTACTCCTCAAGTCTGCTCTCTGGACTTCGGTGTTTTCAAGTCGAGCGAAAGGGGAGGTATTTATAGGATTGGAAAGAAGGTGATCTGGATCTATCACCATCACCCCAGCAACATCCTTCACGACAAGTCACCCTCTCTTTACTCTCGCATGTCACTCTACCATCTGGAGTGATCAATTTGAAGGCGTGATTTGTTGACTTGTCCTCCCCATGCGGTCTAAAGATTCCCCATGTTTATTGTCCCGTTGCGACTATTGCTAGCGCAAAGAAGAAAGTGGGGGACATTTATACGGGAAAATAGGACCAGGGACCGACGTTGTTGAAATTGGTGGTAGATTCCTTTGAAAGTCATGGCCACGGTACACTCGCGTGCCACTTTGCCATGTGAAGTAAATAGAGCAGAACTGTGATTTGTTGACCCGCCACTCCTATTCGGTCCAAAGATTCCGCGTGTCCCTTGTCCTATTGCGACTACTTTTAGCGCAAACAAGGAAATAAGGGACATTCACGTGGGAAAAGAGCACCACGGGCCGATATTGTTGAAATCCGTGGATGATCCCCTTGAAAATCATGGCTATGGTGAGTCACCGCCCCGTGTTTTAAGGAGACATCTCGTCGAGTACGTCTCGCGGGAACCCATGTGGTAGAGAAGAGCTGTAGAGCAGAAGGAACATATCGAGGGCGAACCAGCCGTGTTCAAACCAACCTATTTCACTCGCACATATATATAGGGGTTTGTGCCCGTCATGAGAAGGGAGTGAGTGAACAAGTCACTCGCTAACCCTCACCACCCTCCTGGTCGCTTCTATTCTCTCTCTCAAGGCAAGAAGTCCCTTGGAGGCCTTTTATAATTCCGTGACGCAGCAATCGCTTTGTCGCTCCATGTGTTCCCACCTGCTCTTCGGCAGTGCTCCTCGCCGTCCTCTTGTCTCTCTCGCGACCCTGATGGCCGCGAAGCTCTTGAAGTCGAGGCCGCTAGCTGAGCTGCCCTATGCTCTGCCGATGAAGATGCTACCAACTCCAGGAGCTCCTCTGTTGCGAGCTCTAATCCCCTTCCATCTGCAGAGCAAGCCATGTTTGGATGCTCTTTCTCTCAGAGCTCCATCTCCTGCGCCACTGGTGCTGCTCTATTTTTGCCTTTTCTCTCTCTATTATCTCTTGCTTTATATCTCTCTTAGCAATTCGGAGAGAAATCTTTAGCTCCCGGGCATCTCAGGGCAACTCCTCATGATAGTTGCCTTGAGTTTTTGGCTCTTGTCCAGAATGGTTGGCTATCACCTAGCACTGGCTATTGCAGATGTTTGTGCCAAAAACAAGAAAAAAGAGAATAAAGGGAATAAAAAAAGAAAAAAAATAGTAGAGAGTAAGGATGTAAATGTCATTAAAGCTTCCATATTTATTCCAAGATAAGATACATTAGGGTTTGAGCATCTCAGGCCTCAATTTCCCCAACTCGATTACATAAGCTTTCAGCAGTTCTTCGTCCTCACTCACAGACTCTGTTGCCCTCAGTGCAATGCTGGCCTTCCATGACGTTTTGATTGTCTTCACATTTCTTGCGTCACCCCCTGTGCCCAGCTCCCTTTTTCTGATTAAAGGAAGCTCGGATAGCAGTGGGAATGAATGGCGAGGGAGGCCTATCTGAGTATGACACCGGTGCGTGTTGTAAAGGATGAATTCAGACGCGCCAACAAGCTGGAGCTCCATGTTAAGAGAAGACCTCGTGAGAAGCTCATATGGGAGTAAGCATGTCGGTGCACGAGTGAACATATACTCTTCAATGGTACTGAAGTGAGCCCGCCAGTCTTCTCGTTTCTTCAGCCAGGGAACGCGATTTGCTATACTACCACTAGAGCCTAACACATTGACCATATGGTGAAGCGGGCTTTGTTGGAAGAGTCTTGAAGTAGATGACATTCCCTCATGATGGTTAAATTTGAAATGCAAGTCAGTCCAACAATTCAAAAGGAGTGCGCAACCAAAAGGAGGCTTACCCATACTGGAAGCCGTGAGTCCGCTATAGAGATAAGCAAGGATGGCAGGTCCCACTCTCTTTCCTTCCCAAATTCCACAGATGGCGCTTAGTTGATCTTCCTCCACTATGTTGTCAGTATAAGGGAATAGGAGAGCACCCGCTAAGCAGATGGTGAATCCCTTCATAAGCCCTTCAATGCGGTCATCATCACTTGTCAACCTTTCAAGAGCATTGATGACCCAATCTGCAAGTTTTTGCAGATGGATTCCCTTCTGAGTCTGGACGCCCTTGATGGCTTCGGACGGCATGAAGCTTCTGAGCACCTCCTCGGAAGTCACCCTTCTTAGCATGCGCATAACCTTTACCTTGCCATTTCTCTGGAATTTCTTCACGCCCAGCAGAAGTTCTGCTTCTTCGAGAAGAATAGTTGCCTCGAAAGTGGGGAAAATGAATGTATGGGTTTGAGGGTGCCAAAGCTCTACCAGTGCACCCATAGCCGCCCAATCCATGTGAATCTCGTTGTAACGTTTGGCATGAGTTACGAGCTTTTGGAGATGCCACTTTCTGATGATGGCCCTCATGCTGATCGAGATGTTCGAAGTGAGTCTCGACAGCCATGGCAACATTGAAAACTTCCTCGGGCCAGGAAAGAGTGGATATGGCTGGAAATAGAAAAGTGGAGAAGGCGAAAATAAGCAAAAGAAAGTCTTGCAGAAACACAAAAGGAGAAATATTAACTCACCATTCGAGACTGGATTCTCCCGCTAAGATGCCCTTCGAAGTCAGTAAGCCGCTTGCACTCGTTGCTGAGCTTGCTTTTCTTCACGGGACGGGAAGACTCCCCTTCCATCTCGAATTCTGATCTCCTCCTAAGCCTCCTTTCTTAACTCGCCCTTGAATGCATTTTCTTAAGGCCAAAGGGGCGATACTTATAGTGAGGAAAGGAATCAAGGAACAGTGTTGCCAGTTTCGTTTTGTTGTGTGTGATAATTTGCTTGCATAGTTGTGATCTTGTTTTGTTATGTTAATTATCGAGTGGGGTACCACTGTCCCACCAATGTCCCACCAATGTACCACCTTGTCCCGCCTTGTCCCCTACTCATTCAATCATTGTGGTCACCCCTTATCATGCATTGTGTTGTATGATATTTACGCTATCAGAGCATGCCAAGGACCTTACGCCTTGGACAAATCCGGGATTTGAGTTCCCCTTCAACAAAAACAGTGATGATCCCGGAGGAGTTCAGGAAGTACGGATAGGCCGTTAAGTTGTGATAGAATGGGGACGACGGTTCCGTTCGATGAGTCGGTACGTGGATAAACGGGCCCCGGCTCAGTATCAGCTCATTGGATCAGTATCCTGACCCACTCTCCACAGCTTAGCAATATTATCCTTGGCTAGTTTCTATTTTAGTTTGTTTTATTTTTCTTTTAAACCCAGCATGCATTCATGTAGGACTTTGAGTTCATTGTGAAAAATCATTCACTTACTGTGATTGTGTGAGCTACTGTGTGTAGTTGCTTGAATATGGGATATTCCATTCCAAGTCGAGTACTGAGTTTCCCCGAGGTTGCCTTCGGACGTTTCTCTGGAAGAAACCATTGTTTGGATTTGTCTCCAATCATCTGTTAAATTCCCCTCGGACCCACCTTGGTTGTAGCACGTCCACAATAACTGGTAACCGCTCCCCAATGGTGAAACCTGAGGTTTACGACCCAGGTACTTCCGCACCGTGAAGTTGGTCCTTTTAATTTGTTTGTGCCCCAGTACACACAATGTCCTTCCTAGTTTGTTTACCATCCAAACAATCGTTGATTTCGGAGAACCTTCCTAAAGGTTGCTTCGTGAAACTCGGGAAAGATTCCCGTCCTATGGCGTTAGAAGCGTGTCTCATCACACCTTGGCATCCGCTTTTCAGTCCATTCCATTTCACTCCAATACACTTCATTTCATTCCAATACACGTCCTTCCCCTACAAAGTGGATGCCAAGGCGGGGCAGCTGTAGACACGCCGTTTCTGACGTTACGACGAGTAAATCCCATATTGCACCGTAATGCCCTGAAGTGGCTTACATTTTCTTTTATTTGAGTGATTTTCATAATTGTGGTTAAATTACATTATTTTGTGAAAGGGAGAAAATTAAAATATGTGTCCATATAAAATAAATAAAAAGATAAAAATAAATTCAAAAAAAAATGTGTGTAGTTGTGTTTACGTAAAAATAATATAATTGATTTTTTTACTACATAAAATAAATATATATATAAGTGGTTATTATATATTTATTAAAAAGCAAAAAAAATATAATAACCATAAATAATATATATATATATATATATATATATATATATAAGCATTAAAAAAAGCAAACAAAAATAAACAAAACAAACAAACATAAAATATAATAAATAATGAGATAATATTCCCTACCCCATTTTATTATCTCTAGGTCTCTTTCTATTTTCTATTCCCTTCCCTCTCTCTCACGTAATCCCCTCCCCTCCGTCTCTTTCTTTCCCTCTCACCTCACTGCACACACCCTTCTTCTTCATGGCACACACATACGCGCACACTTCTCTCTCCCTCTTCTCTATTCTCTCCCAGCCGCAATCTCCCCCACACTAGCCACCCATTCCCTCTCTCATTCGGCCTCTCTTTGCAACCCATTCCTTAGACCTCCTCTAACCCAACCAACGCACCCCCTCGTCGTGATCATCGGCCACTTCCGCAGAACCACCTCCCAGAACTCCCGCTAACCCATTCCTCCTTTCCATACCACCTCTCCCACCTTGACACAGCCCTCCGGCTACCGCCGCTACACTCCCTTTCCGGCCATTTGCCTCCACGGCAGCTGCCACTCCCTACCCGTCGCCTTCGGACGCCCACGAGACCTCACGCCCGCGAGCTCCGCCCTCCTACCGGTGCACCACGCCTTCGACAGCCCACGACGCCGCCCACCAGTCGCACCCACCTCGCCTACACCCCCTGCCGCACCACTGCGACCACCACGCCGGCGCACCCCCGCGTCGACCCCCACCATCACCGGTGACGACCACCTTCGCCACCACCCTCACCGGACGCCGCTGCCGCGACCGCCGCAACCGCCGCCCACGTCCGCAGCTCATCTCCCACCTGCGCACGCCCTCACCGCCGTGGAGCCACCTCCCACCTACGGACGCCCCCCACGTCGCCCTGCCAGGATAGCCGTCGACGACAAGCACGTCGCCCTCCCTTCAACTGCCGCTGCTGCACACCCAACGCCACCGCCGGTGCACCCCCACGCGACCGTGGGCGTCGTCGTCCACCGTCCCACCACCGGCCATGCATGCACCGTGATCCCCCACGAGCCCGCGAGCACGCCGACCACCCCCCGTCGTCGTCCCTACTGTCGCCGTGCAACACCCCCGCTGCTACCCTCACCGCCGCAACCGCCGCCCCTCTCCCCGCTTCTCTCTCCCTCTCACCCTCTCTTTTTCCCTCTCACCCTTCGTCCCCCTCTCTCTCCCCCTCTCCCATTTTCTCTCTCTTCCTCCCTCTCTCTCGCGCTCTCTCTCTCTCCCTCTCTCTTTCTCCCTCTCTCTCTTCGCATTCTCTCTCTTTCTGCTCCCTCTCTCTCTCGCGGGTTTCTCTCCCTCTCTCTCTCTCCCACGTTCTCTCTCTTTCCCTCTTTCTCTCTCTCTCCCACGTTCTCTCTCTCTTTCCCTCTTTCTCTCCCTCTCACGGTCTCTCTCTTCCTCCCTCTCTCTCGCGCTCTCTCACTCTCTCCTTCCCTCTCTTCTCTCTCTCGCCTTCTCTCACTACCTCTCACGTACTCCCTCTCACTCCCTCTCTTTCCCTCATCTCTCTCTCATTTTGCCTCTCTCTCGATCCCTCTAGCATCTCTTTTATTATTATTATTTTATATTTCTCTCATCTCTCTCCCACACGTTCTCTCTCCCTCTCTTTTTCGCCTCCCTCTCTTTCTCTCTCGATCTCTCCCTCTCTCCCATTTTTTATTTTTCTTTAATCCTCTCTCTTACCCTCTCGATCTCTCTCTCTTTTTTATTATTATTTTAATTATCTCCCCACTCTCTCTTTCTCTCCCTCTCTCTTTCTTTCTCTCTCCTGTATATAATATATACACATAGTACACACATATATATATATATATATCATATATATATATATATATATATATATATATATGTATATCTTCTCCTTTTTCTTCTAAAAACAAAGTCTTAAAAATAAATAAAAAAAGAGTTTTCTCTCTCCCTTTCTCACCTTCTTCCTCAAATTTTCATTCTTTTATTTCGACCAGTTTATATATATGTTTATATATGTTTGTATTTACATATGTTAAATATCTTTAATATGTCTAAGTATATGTTTATGTAAATATACTCATCATTCCTATGTATACGCTTGTGTGTGTGTTATTATGTTCGGCCTAATCAGTTTATGAAGTTCGCTCTGAAGCTCTTTAGTCGCGCTGTGCTCGTGCTATTGAAGCCCTTCTCAAAGCTCGTCGCTGGCCTCCACCGATAAGCTTTTCTCCCCTCTCTTATTTTTATTTAGTCAATCAATTATGTTCCATGCATCATTTAGCATATGTGCCATGCCTTTCTCTCCGAGAGGGCCTACCTTGTGAGTGTCTCTGTATTTGTGCATTTCATCATGTTATTCTCCTACCCTTTTTAGTTCTAAAGGGGTTTCAAACACACCAACCAGGTACGTGTTCGTTTATGTTATTTACAGTTTCGTTACCTAAGGATTGGTACTACACCACCGTCGTTCTCACCAACCAGTTTTCCTCTGTTTGTTCTTTGTGTGAGGGTAACCAGTTAAAGGCCCTCTTCTTCGGCCTGTCGAAAGAAGAGGAAGAAGGAACCCACGCAATTCCCGCGTCAAAGGCAAAAGCGATCAATCCACTCGGGACCCTCGGTCCCTGACGATCACAACACTCTTAACGCGCGCTCCATTTTGATCATCTTTGTTTTAATAACACCCGCGGAGAGTCACTTCCCGCAGCGGTCATCTTCTTCTGTCTTTGGCCTCACCCGCACGGAGGATCATTCCCCGCGGCGGTTCACCTCCCCTATTTAATCCCTCAATATTTTTATTTCCTATACATCTAACCCCTAACTGGTAGCGGTGGGTCACCTCCCGCTACCGTTTTACTTTTCGCACTTTTATTTCTGTATATCTAACTCCTAACTGGTGCGGTGGGTCACCTCCCGCGACCGTTTCCATTTCAGTATTTTATTTTCTGCACTTTACTTTTTAACTCCCAACTATTTAATTTCAGCATTCCCCTATCATCGCTTTAAAATCCCGTGGAGATCAACATCTCGCGGCGGTTTATTTGATCCCTTTTCCTTTCCTATCACATATACTTATATTATAGTAAAGACCCCTCAGAGGCCACACTCTCGTGGTGGTTTATATATATATATATATATATATATATATATATATATATATATATTATTTATATTATTTATGTCGCATTAAAGACCCCTCAGAGGCCACAGTCTCGTATATATATATATTATTTATATTATTTATGTCGCATTAAAGACCCCTCAGAGGCCACAGTCTCGTGGTGGTTTATATATATATATATATTATTTATATTATTTATGTCACATTAAAACCCCTCAGAGGCCACAGCCTCGTGGTGGTTTATACTTATATATATATATATATATATATATATATATATATATATATATATATATATATATATATTATTTATATTATTTATATTATTTATGTCGCATTAAAGACCCCTCAGAGGCCACAGTCTCGTGGTGGTTTATATATATATATACTTATACTTATTATTTATGTTATAGTAAAAACCCCGCAGAGGCCAATGTCTCGTGGTGGTGTGTATATATATTTATCTTTATTATTTATAATGCATTAAAAACCCCGCAGAGGCCAATGTCTCGTGGTGGTATATATATATACTTTTATTTATTATTTATATTGCATTAAAAAATCCCGTAAGGCCAATGTCTCGCGGTGGTTTCTAGATGTACATATATTAATTACTGCTCATATTGTAATATTGCTGTTAAAACCCCGCAAAGACCAATGTCCTGCGGTGGTGTGCTTTTATTCATATTGTTCTTATAACTGTTCGGAGAGTGATATATCGTTACAATTTCTGAGTCTACGTGTCTTCCCGTCTGTCAACTCCTATTACGTAGAGTCCCAGGGCTCGAATTCGGTATCTGAAAAGCTGCTCTCAGAACGGTGGGTTACGCCTACCGGGAAGGGGTTCAGTTTGCGTGAGAGGGTCTTCGGACCCCTATCTCCGCCATGTACCGGAGTTCGGTCAGTCTAAATTCTTTCTGTCTCCATTAGAGTGTCATCTGTAGGTGTACTTGTCCACCGTTCTTTCATATCCCCTATAGCGCGCGTTTCATTGTTTGTCCTCATTTCTTTCACCCTTTATTACTCAGAGAGGGACAAACCCCATCTCTCTCTCTCAGTCCACCACGTGACGCGTTCACAGGTGCTAGTAGCATCTCATGCACACACAAGGCCGGTGCAGTTATTGCCTTATGTATAAACACGGTCGGTGCTAGTTTTGTATAAGGTCAGTGCAAGTTTCGTCCATACGCATATAAGGTCAGTGCATGTTTATTGTCCTTGGTACAAGCCAAAGGTTAGTGCATGTTTCAGTCTCGGTGGTAGTAGCATCTCATGCACACACAAGGTCGGTGCAGTTATTGCCTTATGCATAAACACGGTCGGGAGTGAAATATTTTACCCAGTGGTGAAATATTTTGAAGTGGAGTGAAATATTCTGCTCTTTAATGACTCGGGCTGCCTCGGTTATATCTCTTATACCTTCTTAGCAGGGGTGAAATATTTTACATCCAACTGAAATCTTTTACACAGGGGTGAAACATTTTGAAGTGGAGTGAAATATTTTGCTCTTTAATGACTCAGGCAGTCTCGGTTATATTTCTTGCCTTCTTAGGAGGGGTGAAATATTTTACATACAACTGAAATATTTTGCACAGGAGTGAAACATTTTGAAGTGGAGTGAAATATTTTGCATACTAATGACTCAGGCATCCTAAGTTATATTTCTTTTACCTTCTTAACATGGGTGAAATATTTTGCATACAACAGAAATCTTTTGCATAGGGGTGAAATATTTTACATTAAATATTTCACTCCGCATACAACAAAATATTTCACTCCCGTATTTTCTATCGAGCAAAAAAGCGGGCCGACCGGGTGGCCGACCGGGTCTGACACGGGGCTGACGCGGGCTATCCTTTTTACATTAAATATGGTCATTTCACCTTTTGGGGGGTCAATGGGAGGGGGTGTTGCACATTGAGGTGGCTTTTGTGCACCGCATGCGGTGCACAAAGCATTACTCAATAAACTTTAATGATGTCGAACATTATAAACTATTACAATTTATAATTTACAAAGACCCATAGAGCCATAATAGGTAACAAAACTTTCTCTAGCTATCTGCTTTGTTAGTAGATCATCGATCATTCGCGTAGAATTGATCTGTTGAAGCACCACTAACCCTCTTCCCAGTAGATACCTGATATAGTGGTAACGGATATCAATATACTTTGTTCTGCCATGATATTTAGGATCTTTGGCGAAGGCCAATGCCGGCGTTCTGTCTACATACAACAATACACTCTCATCTCTATGAGGTGTGATGGCTAATCGCTGCAGAAAATTATGTAGCCATACTGCCTCCTAACTTGCGGCTGAATAAGCTATATGTTCGGCCTCTATCGTGGACAGTGCAATGCAAGACTGCTTCTTGCTACACCACGAGATAGCTTCACCAATTAATAAGAACACGAAACCTGAAGTGGACTTGCGCTCATCTCGGTCACCAGCCCAATCTGCATCACTATAGCCGATAAGTCTCAAGTCTCCTTTCTTGTAATGTAATGCATAATTTGAGGTCCCTTGTACATATCAGAAAATTCTTTTGACAGCTTTCCAATGCGCGGGACCTGAGTTACTCTGATAATAACTAAGTAAACTCACTTCGAAGCTAATGTCTGGCTGACTACACAACATGGCATACACTGGCTGACTACACAACATGGCATACATTAGACTTCCAATCGTAGCGGCAAATGGCACTCTGGACATTTCTTCATTTTCTTCTTTATTTTTTGGGCATTGGCAAACACTAAGAGCACACCCTCTATCAAGTGGAGTATCAATGAGATTGGATTATGCATTCAAAAACGCTTCAAAATCCTATTAATATATGTTTCTTGAGATAAACTTAGTGATCTTTCTAAGCGATTCTGCACAATTTTCACTTCGAGCACATAGCTCGCTTCACCCATATCTTTCATCTCAAAGACGAAAGATAGTCATCCCTCAGTGGAATTGATTAACTTCATGTTATTTCCAGCTATTAATATGTCATCAACATATAACGACAAAATGTGAAATCTCTCTCCCACTTGCATGACATACATATAGTGGTCCTCTTTGATTATCTCGAAATCATACGAGATAATTACCTTATGAGATTTTAAATACCACTATTTAGACGCTTGTTTCAAGCTATATATTGAGCGTTTGAGGCGGTAAACTTTTTGCTCTTCACCTGTTGTAACACCCGAATTCCTCCGAAACTTAAAGATAGTTAAATATTTTATAGTTACTCCATATAAATTTTATGTTACCTTAATTAAAGTCTAATACCTTGAACGGTATTGTTTAACGAACCTTATTAAGTAAATTAAATAGTTATCTCACTTTAATAATGTATAACTTCTCATAGAAATGTCAGAATAGGATTAATGTTAGACCTGTTGGATAGAGAATTCAAAGATCTACAAATTTCATGTTGAACACTTTTTCAAATTTTGACGTTTGATAGGTCAAAAATAAGATAAGGTGAATTAATTCTTTAAGACCTTGTTATTGTTAACTTTTTAAGGGTTTTTATATAAAAATTCAACCAAAACAAAAATAAAAAAACCCACACAATACCCCTGATCCCTCCCCCCCTCATTCTTATCCCTTCCCCGTCCTTATCCTCTCCCTCCACCTCATCTTCTTATCCTCTCCCCCTCCCCCCTATATAATTCACCCCTCTCCCCCTCTTCCTCTCCCACGAACACACTCCCTCCACCTCTCTTCATCCCCCCATCTCTCTCTCTCTCTCCTCTCTCTCTTTTCTATTTTCATTTATTTCTTCTTTTCTACTCTCTCTACTCTCTCCCTCTACTTTCTCTCTACTCTTTTTACTCTCTCTATTTTTTCTCTTTACACTCTCTCTATTTTCTCTCTCTACACTCTCTTTACTTTCTCTCTCTAATCTCTTTATTTTTTATCTACTTTATCTCTCTATTCTCTCTCTACTTTCTCTCTCTATTTTCTCTCTCTACCTTTTCTCTTTAAATATCTCTCCATACTTTTTTCTCTACTCTCTCTTTATTTTCTCTCTATACTTTCTCTCTCTACTCTCTCTATCATCTCTCTTCCCACTCTCATCCTCTTATTAATAAACGGAGAAGATAATACAGCATCAGAATAATATAAATAATTAATAAGCACTTGGACGGAGGATTTGAAACTTATTTGGATAATTTCACCCTTCTTTACGTATCTGGGACGGAAAAATTATCTTTTCCTACGCAAGGACTTTTATGGGAGCTCGGGTGAGATACTAAAGTCAATTCGGAAGTCCATTCTAAATGTAGGCACGATAAACCGAGTGCATGTTATTTGTTATTTATATTTCTTTGATTTGATTTTATTTGAAATGTAATTTAAGTCATTGATTTATTTAACCCAATGATCTATATTTAGAATCAGTTATTTATTTAGTTACCATTATGTAAAAATATTATTTTCTCTCTAATCTCTTTCTACTTTCTCCCTCTATTTTCTCTCTCTACTCTCTCTCTATTCTCTCTCTACTCTAATCTCTTCAAATGTTATATAATAGTAATTTATTTAGTTAATAAATTTGACCCACTACCCTATGATTAAAATCTAATTCCTGATATTAGAATACGATCCAGTTATTTTGTAAAGTTCAATGGCAAGTTTTAAGTATTGAGACGACTATATAATAAGCATCATAATAAGAATAAAAATTTGATTAAGCATATGGACTGTGTCACTTTAAGGAGGTGTGAGACGACAAACCGTAGTTAACTTCCGCTACGGGATTAGGCCCATTTCCGAGGACAAACGGACTTCTGAAAAATCCGGAACCCAGAATAAGAAAATTATCTGGGGAATGGTGGAGTATTAACTCCCGATCCTGCGTAGTTGATCAAGGTCGACAGGCTCCAGCGTTTAGGCCATTTATCTTTATGTCGACGTATGAATGTCTATGTTTGTGTTTGCTACTGCTTTTAGTGACAAGATGCCTGTCCAATATATGCTGCCAAATAATATGAAGTTCAGATTTGATATATGACTTTGATATGATCTGAAAATAAATTACTATGTCATCTGTATAAGCTTTGATTTAGCTAAGATATATACTATGTCATTTATATATAAGTCAGATAAGATTTGTTATACGCATTTGCTTATAAGAAGAAAAATTATTCTTCTCTACTAGTTTTCCTTCGCATTCATAGTATATGTACAATCCATTGAAATTGTGATTAGTTGTATCTATATATCATGGATTTACACAGTTTAGTATACGATAAGCATGTGATTGGTTTTAATGCCTACTGAGTCTTTAGACTCATATCTGTTGCCTAACCATTTCAGGAAACTAACAAGTGAGTACCTCGACTTCGACGAACAGTAGGTCGAAGGGTGATCTCGGGCATAATTTAAATTTCCGCTACGTAGAATAAGTAGATTTGATTTTCTTTTGAATAATAAATGTAAATATGACTTTTGGGTAGCAATATGTAGTACTCTGTATACGATGTAAAGTATGAGTGTTTATCTTATGGAAATGGTATGGTTTTATCTTTTGGAATATGTGATGGTTTTGCCTTTAGCGCCTTGCAAATATCTCAGCTCACAACACTTCCGTCCATCCGCTGTGACGTCCCCGGACACGATACGGGATCGCGGGAAGGGGTCGCCACACCTGTAACCTCAAAGCGTTCTGGCTGGACCATATAAAATTTTTCGTCTAGTTCTCCATTGAGAAATGCAGTCCTATAATCCATTTGGAACGATTCCAAATCATAATGCGCGACGATAGTCAGAATGAGACAAATAGATGAGAATCTCACTACATGTGAGAATGTCTCATCATAGTCTATACCCTCCTTTTGGGTATAACCTTTCGCCACAAGCCGTGCTTTATATTTATCTATTGTCCCATCTGCCTTGCGCTTAAGTTTAAAAATCCACTTATTTCCAATTGCTTTGCACTTAGACGAGAATTTCACTAACTCTCAGACTTCATTCTGTGCCATCGAGTTAGTTTTCTCTTGCATAGCAACTTCCCATTCTTTCATATATGATAATGTAAGAGCTTCCTGAGGAGATCTATGCTTCTCATCATCTATAGGCTCACAAAGAAGTACATCATCTTCAATTTCAAAAATACGACGAGGTACATGTCCACGCTTACTACGAAATAGAGAGTCTTGACTTAGTGGTTCTGTTGGTGCACTCCCACTGGGCGCACTCCTACTAGGCTGATTATCCCTATTATTTTTTACGGATACATGTATGGGAACATATTCCCTTCTTTCGCCGAAAGATGGTAGGATATCAGACTACTCATCTGTCTCATAAAGATCAAGACTCTTTCCACTGTTACCAAGGCTAGAAAATTCATTTTCTAAGAAAATAACATCTCGAACCTCCCGCTCCATCATTCCTCCTTGTGGATGATGTCCATACATGGCATAATTCACTAAACTCTCAGGGTATCTGATAAAGATAAGCTTTTAAGCTCTAGGGCCAAGTTTTCCAAACTTGCTTGACATATCACGCTAAACCCCGTGGGAGTAAATGATTCAAATCAGGTTTGTGGCCATGTCACAATTCATATGGGGTAGAAGGAACTGACTGCGAAGACACACACTTTAGGATGTAGGCAGCAGTTAATAAAGTATCTCCCCAAAAGGATATTGGGAGATTTGCTTGCGTCATCATCGATCTAACCATATCCAGTAATGTTCTATTCCTTCGCTCAGCAACATCATTTTCTTGCGGCGTGTACATAATAGTGACTTGTCATCGTATACCCTTTTCTTCACATAGTATACGGAACTAATCCGATAAATATTTGTGTCCACAGTTCGTTCGAAGAGTTTTAATACTCTTCTCCTTTTGATTCTCAACTTCCGAGGAGAAGTGGTTGAAACAATCTAGCGCTTCATAGCGATGAGCAACAAATATATATATCTGTATCATGAAAAATCATCGATAAATGTAAGAAAATAAGAGTAACAGTGCCAAGCCCTAATGCTCAGTGACCCACATATGTCGGAATGGATCAGCTCCAGCGGTGCTGAGGCTCTTATAGCCTTACCAAAAGGCTTACGACATACTTTACCAGCTAGACACGGCTCATATATCGACAAGTTAACTTTAGTGAGCGGCCCCGAAAGGCCTTCTCAAACTAATCTGGCCATCGTATCTTGTCCTATGTGGCCTAAGCAAGCATGCTATGTCGCAGAATCTAAGTCTTTGTGAGTCGACACTAACATCGATGCAGAAGAAGAACTAGAGAAATAATCCATAGCAAGATCTAATATAAAGAAACCATCATGTATTACACCATGTCTATAAACAACATTGTCCAAGACAATGTTTACAGCACTGCCAAAAAAAATAAGACAAAAGCCCATTGTCAACAAAGTGGAAACTGCCATGAGATTATATTGGATCCCAAGTGCATAGAGCACATCATACAAAAGTAGCGTTCATCCTCTTCCAAAGCGGAGTTGGTACATACTGACTCCTTGGACTTCTTCGCTAGTTCCATTGCCCATGAAAACTCTTTACCTGTCTGTTGGAATCTGGCGATAATATACAAAACCTGCTCAATCCATAGTTATGTGCTTTGTTACTCCTGAATCCATAATCCACACAGGATTAGGACGAACAGTTAAAACATGTGTACAAACATAAGTACACAGAGTGCTAGGAATATATATTACCTTTTTTGGCTCAGGACACTCATGAGCGAAATGGCCTCATTTCCTGTAGTTAAAACACTTCATACGACTTTTGTTCTTTTTCTTGACACGCTTCCCATTGTGGCATTTAAATGTTTTATCCATCTTGGGACCCAGTGCAATGTCACGCCCTTTCATTCTCCTTTGTGGTCCCTTTCTATTAAAACATCGGCTACTCTGACCGACATTTGCAGTAGCGCGATGCAATATCTCATGCTCAACTTCTAACTCCACATGGCGAGAAATATCCACAAAACTCTTGATATTCTCGTTATGAGTTAGAATCTGTTTCATATGGGTCCACGAATCTAGCAAGGATCTAATAGCCTGCACCTATTGCTCATCAGTGAGTTCATATCCCGCTATCTTTAAATCACGAATCATGGTTGACATCACCCTAAGGTGTTCAGTCATCGTGTGACGCGAGCCCTTCCAGTAAGTCTCAAATTTCAACATAAGTGCCCTTAACTACCGGGTCACTGAAGTTCCACCAAAAGTAAACCTTAACTGGTCCCATATTTCCTTGACAGTAGAGCAATTTTCAAATTCGCATATCAGATCATCTTTCATGGCACTCAACATAGTAAAGCACGTACTACGCTCTTTTTTGAATTAAGCCGCATAGGTTTGTTGGTCCTGGCGATGTTGGATAGTAGTGCCCTCAGGAGGCGGTGACATGGTCACAGTCAGATGGTCAAGCAAGTCATGCTCATCTAGCAAATATTGGATCTTACGATGCCAAATATCATAATTTATGCCGTTTAATTTTTTTACCTTTTGTAGGATGGAAGCTCGTACGGTACTCCCGAGATGTGAGACGTGCTATCGAGAGGGTGTCTCCTCCGTAGGATCGCACATCAGAAGACTCGGGCTGACGTTATTTTCTCCTGACGGTGACGATGGAATCTCTTGCCTTACGTCCATCCTGACAGGTTATGCCAAATAGCTTGTAGGTATGCGCAACGTCGCTCGAATTTGCGCATGCGCCCTCGCGGGAGAAAAAGATGGAAGAGACTCACGATCTGGGGATGACTGCTCGGAATGATCCATAAGAACATTGTCACGGTAGGGAGAAGTCGACAGAGCTGCCATCAAATACATCTATAAAAATAAAATAAAATAAAAAGTAGAAACAAAATCAACTGTTGGCTCTAATACTAATGTTGGGGGACCCCGGAAGAGAATAATAATAAAATAACATAGTTCTAAATATAAAGATGTACCTTTCAACGAAAGGAAAAATAAACCTTTTATGCAAAGACAAGAAGACAGCTGCCAGAGTCGCCTTCCTCACTCCACGCTCCAAATCTTAGGACTCAAGTGTCAATCCTCCACGATCAGTGCCAACGTAGCGTCTTCGTTACACACCGGAGATGCACACCATATATACTGCTTGAATCACTTGAGAGAGGGAGAGGTGAAAAATGGAAAAACAACAATCCTCTTCTCCAACCGTCAACTTCTCTTCTGAAAGCTAAAATGTCCCTCCGTTCCCCACCATACCATTAGCTTCATTCTAACATAAACATGGCTTATTTATAATATGTGTTGGTTGCCTTTTAACCAAATCAAAAGATTGGTGGCTCTTTTGTGGGGTCAAGGGGCGGTGTGAGAAGGGTTAAGAGGCACATGGAAGAGGTAAGTGCCTCTTCCGTGTGTGTGGGAGCACTCGTGCCTCCCAATGCTAAATGGACATTTATGGCCCATTAACACAAATTTAATGCAACAAGCAAATATGTCATGAAAAGACTTTGAAAGTCACATTTTTTTGTGACGAGTAACATGACGAAGTAAAAAATCTCGAGTCACTCATCCCTTGAGAATTAAGCACGTGACTAAGTAAAATTCTCTCGGGGTGAATTCAACTTGAGAATTATTACTTCTTTGACAAGAGTCTCCTACCATCTGATCTATCTCGGATCCTTCATTTTGAAAGGGTCCTCCACTTTGAAATTATTTTATTAGACGTAATGTGTAACACCCGAATTTGTCTGAAACTTAAAGATAGTTAAATATTTTATAGTTAGTCCATATAAATTTTATGTTACCTTAATTAAAGTCTAATAACTTGAACGGAATAGTTAACGAACTTTATTAAGTAAATTAAATAGATATCTTACATTATTAATATGTAACTTTTCGTAGGAATGTCAGAATGAGGTCAATATTAGACCCGTTGAAAAGAGAATTGAAAGATCTACAAATTTCATGTTGAACACTTTTTCAAATTTTGACATTTTATAGGTCAAAAATGAGATAGAAGGATTTAATCTTTTGAAATATTATTATTGATAACTAATAGCGGGTTTTTATGAAAAAAAATCCACCCCTCTCTTATATACCCTCACTCTCATTCACGAAAGTTAAAAATATATATATATATATATATATATATATATATATATATATATATATATATATATATATATATATAATAGCCCCCACCTCATCACCTCCTCCTCCCCAAAATATCTTCAACCCCCCCTGTCTCCCCCTCCTTCCTTCTTATCCACTCCCATCCTAATCCTCCTTCTCTTCTTCTTCTAATCCCCCTCTCCCCTCCACCTATAAATACCCCCCCTCACCTTCTTATTCCACACACCTCCTACGTAAATCCCATTCCCACCACTTTCATCTCCCACCTCTCTCTCTCCCTCTCACTCTTTCTCTCACTCTTACGTTCTAACTCTCCCTCCCTCTATTTTTCTTTTATTTTATTTTTATCTCTCATCTCTCTAATCTCTCTCTTCTTATGTTTTTATTTTCTATTCTCTCTCTCCCTAATCTCTCTCTACTTTTCTCTCTACTCTCTCTCTTTCTACTATCTCTATTTTCTCTCTCTATTTTCTCTCTCCACTTTCTCTCTCCACTCTATACCTTCTCTCTACTTTCTCTCTCTATTTTTCCCTCTCTATCTCTACTTTCTCTCTAGTTTCTCTCTCTATTTTCTCTCCACCTTTTCTCTACTTTCTCTCTCCACCTTTTCTCTCTACTCTCGCTCTCTACTTTCTCTCTCTAATTTCTCTCTCTAGTTTCTCTATCTAGTTTCTCTCTCTCTACTCTCTCCCCACTTTCTTTCTCTACCCTCTCCACTTTCTCTCTCTAGTTTCTCTCTCTACTTTCTCTCTCTACTTTCTCTCTCTACTTTTTCTCTCTAATTTCTCTCTCTAGTTTTTCTCTCTCTACTCTCTCCCCACTTTCTTTCTCTACCCTCTCCACTTTCTCTCTCTAGTTTTTCTCTCTACTTTCTCTCTCATCTCTCTTCTCACTCTCATCCTCTTATTAATAAACGGAGAAGATAATACATCATCAGAATAATATAAATAATTAAAAAAAGTTGGACGGAGGATTTGAAACTTATTTTGGACAATTTCACCCTTCTTACGTATCTGGGGCGGAAAAATTATCTTTTCCCACGCAAGGACTTCTACGGGAGCTCGGGTGAGATACTAAATTTAATTCGAAAGACCACCCTAAAGGTAGACACATGATAAACCGAGTGCATGTTATTTATTATTTACATTTCTTTGATTTGATTTTATTTGAAATGTGATTTAAGTCATTGATTTATTTAACCCAATGATCTATGTCTAGAATCAGTTATTTATTTAGTTACCATTCTGTAAAAATATTATTTTCTCTCTAATTTCTCTCTAATCTCTTTCTACTTTCTCCCTCTACTTTCTCTCTCTACTCGAATCTCTTCGAATGTCATATAATAGTAATTTAGTTAGTTAATAAATTTGACCCACTACCATATGATTAAAAAAATCTAATTCCTAATATTAAAAAAAATGATCCAATTATTTTATAAAGTTCAATGGCAAGTTTTAAGTATTAAGACGACTATGTAATAAGCATCATAATAAGAATAAAAATTTGATTAAACATATGGACTGTGTCACTTTAAGGAAGTGTGGGGCGACAAACCGTAGTTAGCTTCCGCTACGGGATTAGGCTCATTTCCGAGGACAAACAGACTTCTGAAAAATCCGGAACCCAGAATAAGAAAATTATCTGGGGAATGGTGGAGTATTAACTCCCGATCCTGCGCAGTTGATCAAGGCCGACAGGCTCCAGCGTTTAGACCATTTGTCTTTATGTCGACGTATGGATGCCTAGGTATGTGTTTGCTACTACTTTTAGTGACGGGATGCATGTCCAATATATGCTGCCAAATAATATGAAGTTCAGATTTGATATATGACTTTGATATGATCTGAAAATAAGTTCATCTGTATAACCTCTGATTTAGCTAAGATATGTACTATGCCATTTATATATAAGTCAGATAAAATTTGTTATGCGCATTTGCTTATAGATATGAGAATTATTTTGCTCTATTATATTTCCTTCGCATTCATAGTATATGTACAATTCAATGAAATTGTGCTTAGCTTTATATATCATGGATTTGCACAATTTAGTATATGATAAGCATGTGATTGGTTTTAATGCCTACTGAGTCTTTGGACTCACTTCCGTTGCCTAACCATTTCAAGAAATTGACCAGTGTGCGTCTTGACTCCGACGGGCGGTAGGTCGGAGGATGATCCCGGGTTTAGTTTGGATTCCGCCGCGCAGAATAAATAGATTTAGTTTTCCTTTGAATAATGAATGTAAATATGACTTTTGGATTGAGACATGTAGTACTCTATATACGATGTAAATTGTGAGTGTTTATCTTATGGAAATGGTATGGTTATGTTTCTTTTGGAATATGTGATGGTTTGGCCTTTATTGCCTCGCAAATATTCGGCCCACAACACTTCCGTACATCCACTGTGACGTCCCCGGACACGATACGGGATCACGGGAACGGGGCGCCACAGAAAGTGGTATCAGAGCAAAGTTGTGAGGCTTGAAATTATTTGCAACCATCTGAATTTATATACCATACCACAAGATCGTAGGAATTTATTTTTTCTGATGTCAAACCTAGAATCATTCTAATTCGGATTAGTTCTCCCTCGGCAGGAGATGGCAGAGAGTGATAGGGTTGACGTAAATACTTCTCCTGAGGAATCTGTGTCCTCAAATGGGACATCATAAGGAGTTGTCGGGTGGAACAATTCATGGCGAGTTTGCTCCCGGTGGGCAAGGCGTGTTACCTATTCAGGGTGTGTCAGATTTAGGAGGGTTCACACAAGCTGTTCAAGGGTTAGTGCAGACTATGCAGTTACAAGCCCAAACTCAGGCAATGATGCAAGCCCAATTACAAACCCGTGTGCAAGAACAACCGAATAGGGCAACAGGCGCTACCCTGATGGAGAAATTCAGACATATGAGTCCTCCTTCTTTTAAGGGGGAGAGTAACCCGGAGATTGTGGAAAACTGGGTGAGAGAAATTGAGAAGATTTTCACGGCCATCAGATGTGCAGAGCAGGATAAGGTGATATTAGCTACATTTATGTTGAAGGACCGTGCGGACGAGTGGTGGAGGTCTGCACTTAGAACCACTTTTAGATGTAGAGAGATTGAGATTAGCTGGAATGAATTTCTTGATGTCTTCCATGTAAAATTTCTCCCTCAGCATGTGAAGGACAAGAAAGAAGTTGAATTTTTAAATCTGACTCAAGGAGGCATGTCAGTTGCCGATTATGAAGCAAAATTTACTGAATTGGAAAAGTATGCCCCTCATATTTGTTCAGATGAGCTTAGAAGGGTGAAGAAATTTGTTAGAGGTTTGAGAAGTAACATTAGAAGTAGGGTTGCAATCCTTGAACCTCAAACTATGGCAGCAGCTTTGAGGACTGCTTTTATTGCAGAAACTGAATATGAGGAATTCTTAGTAGCAAGACAAAGGGATAATGCAAAAAGGGGTAATCTTGGTTCAATTGTGAGGAAAGATAAGAAGCCGAATATGACTTTTCCAGAGAGAGTTCAACCAGTTAAGAGAGATAATATGCCAGCTTGTCAACAGTGCGGGATGCAACATAGAGGTAATGAATGTTGGCGGGCTGCAGGTAAATATTTTTCATGTGGTCAGACAGGGCATATGATAAGGGATTGTCCCAAAAGGCCAAGGCAAGATCAGTAATCACAACAGCAGCGGAGAGTTCAAGCTAGAGTATATGCACTAACAAGGGAAGACATCCGAGATGCCAATGTAGTAGCTGAAGGTATTCTTCTTATCGATGATATGCATGCAAAAGTTTTATTTGATCTGGGTACTACACATTCCTTTATTTCTCTAAGATTTCCTGAATTATTGAAAGATAAACAAATTGTGAACACTGATGAGATGTCCATTAACACACCAACTGGGGAGATAGCTAGAACGACTTCTGTTATTCCTAGCATTGATGTTGTGATTCAGGGGAGGATTATGTCAGCATGTGTGTATCTGCTGGAAATGACTGATTTTGATATCATCTTGGGAATGGATTGGTTAGATACAAATTTTACCCTTCTAGATTGTCATGGAAAGAAAGTAATTTTTCAAAAACCTGGGGAGCATACATTTCACTATCAATGTCCAAGGCACCGTTCTAGTAAAAGAATAGTTTCAGCACTTAAATCTTTGAAATTGCTTAGAAGTGGATGTCAAGGTTATTTGGCTTGCATAGTGGCTATTCCTTCTAATGAAAATAAGAAAACCACCTCAGATATTGATGTTGTCAGGGAATTTTCAGATGTGTTTCCTGATGAACTTTCGGGTTTGCCACCACACCGAGAGGTGGAGTTCACTATTGAACTCTCACCGGATACTTTACCGATTTTTATCCCTCCCTACAGAATGTCACCAGCTGAATTGACAGAGTTGAAGAAACAGTTGCAAGAACTACTAGATAAGGGGTTTATTCGACCAAGTGTGTCACCTTGGGGTGCTCCTGTTCTGTTTGTTAGAAAGAAAGATGGGTCACTTAGATTATGTATTGACTATAGGAAATTGAATCAAGTGACCATTAAGAATAAGTACCATTTGCCAAGAATTGATGATTTATTTGATCAGCTACGAACTGCCACGGTATTTTCAAAGATTGATCTCAGATCTGGATACCACCAACTAAAGATAAGAGAAGAAGATTTCTCAAAAACTGCTTTCAGAACACGATATGGGCATTATGAATTTTTGGTTATGCCATTTGGATTAACTAATGCACCAGCAGCATTTATGGATTTGATGAATAGAGTTTTCCAACCATATCTGGATACATTTGTAGTGGTGTTTATTGATGATGTGTTGATCTATTCTCCCACTGTTGAAACTCATCAAGAACATTTGAGAATTGTGTTGGAAACTTTAAGGAAACATCAACTCTATGCAAAATTCAGTAAATGTGAATTCTGGTTGGATAAGGTCCAATTCTTAGGGCATATCATTTCTGGTGATGGAGTGTCTGTTGATCTAGCTAAGGTTGAGACAGTTTTACATTGGGAAAGGCCGAAGAATGTCAGTGAGATTAGGAGCTTTTTGGGTCTTGCGGGTTACTATCGCAGGTTTATTGAATGGTTTTCTTCTATTGCAGCTCCTATGACCAAATTGACTAGGAAAGGAGTTCCTTTTGAATGGTCAGATAAATGTGAAATGAGTTTTCAAGAATTAAAAACAAGGTTAACAACAGCCCCAGTGCTTACTTTACCTTGTGGGTCAGGAGGATTTGTGATATATACAGATGCATGTAGAAAAGGACTAGGATGTGTCCTGATGCAGAATGGTAAAGTAGTAGCTTATGCATCCAGATAATTAAAGACCCATGAGATGAATTATCCAACACATGATTTGGAGTTGACAGCGGTGGTACATGCTCTGAAGATTTGGCGCCATTATTTGTATGGTGAGCAATTTGAAGTATTTACAGACCATCAGAGTTTAAAATATATTTTCTCTCAGAAAGAATTAAATTTAAGGCAAAGACTGTGGATTGAATTTTTGAAGGATTATGATTTCACCTTAAATTATCACCCAGGAAAAGTAAATGTGGTAGCAGATGCACTCAGCAGGAAGAGGCTAATGGCAATCCAGTTGCGCCAAACTTGGAAAATGACATCTGATGTGGTAGAGTATTCTCCAGTATGCAAAGGGAAAAATTTATTTTTGGCCCAACTAACTATTCAGTCTGCAATGGTTGAGCGAATTGTGCAAGCACAACTGAATGATCAGCAGTTACAAAAATTGATTGGCACACCGAGATTTACTCTAAGTGCGGACGGGACAATCAGGTTTCAGGGAAGATTGTGTGTACCTCGGAATGAAGAAATAAAGAAAGATCTATTGACCTAGGCACATAAATTAATATATTCTATTCACCCAGGCAGTACAAAAATGTACAAAAACATGAAAAGACAGTTTTGGTGGATTGGCATGAAGAAAGATGTAGCAGACTTTGTCAGCAAATGTCTTACTTGTTAACAAGTAAAAGCAGAGCATCAAAGATCAGCAGGACTATTACAGTTGATGGAAATTCCACAGTGGAAATGGGAGCATATCACTATGGATTTTGTGATGGGATTACCATTGACTAGGAGAAAATATGATTCTATTTGGGTAATTGTTGACATGCTTACTAAGTCAGCCCATTTTCTAGCAATCACAAAAATACAATCATTAGAGGATTTAACCCATTTATATATCAGAGAGATTGCGAGACTTCATGGTGTACCTGTGTCTATTATTTCAGATCGGGATGCAAGGTTTACAGCAAAATTTTGGAGGAGTTTACAACAAGCGCTTGGTACACAGTTAAAATTTAGTTCAGCTTTTCACCCTTAAACAGATGGACAATCAGAGAGAACCATTCAAACATTAGAAGATATGTTGAGGGCGTGCAGTTTAGACTGGAAAGGCAGTTGGGATGAACATTTGGCCTTAATTGAGTTTACATATAATAACAGCCATCATGCAAGCATAGGAATGGCACCATATGAAGCATTATATGGTAGACCGTGTAGGTCACCTGTTTGTTGGGATGAGATTGGTGAGAGAAAATTGATTGGGCCACAGATTGTACAGGATTGTGTAGAAAAGGTTGAGTTGATTAGAAAAAGATTACGTACAGCTCAAAGTAGGCAGAAAAGTTATGCTGATCAGAGAAGGAGAGATCTACAATTTACTATCGGGGATCACGTATTTCTGAAAGTTTCGCCTACTAGAGGAGTAATGAGATTTGGCAAGAAAGGCAAGCTCAGTCCAAGGTACGTTGGACCATTTGAAATATTGAGAAGGATTGGAGAGGTGACATATCAATTGGCTTTACCACCATCATTGTCAGGAGTTTATGATATATTCCATGTGTCTATGTTAAGAAAATACATGTCGGACTCTTCACACGTTATAAATCATGAGCATTTGGGAATCCAGCCAGATCCTACATATGAAGAGAAACCAGTTCGCATTCTCGATCGAAAGGAACAAGTGTTGAGAACGAAGATAATTCTATTGGTGAAGGAATTGTGGAAAAGTATCTCAACAGAAGAAGCTACTTGGGAGATGAAAGATGAAATGAGGAAGAGATATCCACAACTATTTAGTATGTATTAATTAAAATTTTAAATTTCTTAAGGGGGAGAGATTTGTAACACCCGAATTTGTCTGAAATTTAAAGATAGTTAAATATTTTATAGTTAGTCCATATAAATTTTATGTTACCTTAATTAAAGTCTAATATTTTGAACGGAATAGTTAACGAACTTTATTAAGTAAATTAAATAGATATCTTACGTTATTAATATGTAACTTTTCGTAGGAATGTCAGAATGAGGTCAATATTAGACCCGTTAAAAAGAGAATTGAAAGATCTACAAATTTCATGTTGAACACTTTTTCAAATTTTGACATTTTATAGGTCAAAAATGAGATAGAAGGATTTAATCTTTTGAAATATTATTATTGATAACTAATAGCGGGTTTTTATGAAAAAAACCCACCCCTCTCTCTTATATACCCTAACTTTCATTCACGAAAGTTAAATATATATATATATAAACAAAAAAAGCCCCCACCTCATCACCTCCTCCTCCCCAAAATATCTTCACCCCCCCACGTGTCTCCCCTTCCTTTCTTCTTATCCACTCCCATCCTAATCCTCCTCCTCTTCTTCTTCTAATCCCCCTCTCCCCTCCACCTATAAATATCCCCCCTCACATTCTTATTCCACCCACCTCCTACGTAAATCCCATTCCCACCACTTTCACCTCCCACCTCTCTCTCCCTCTCTCTCTCTCTCTCTCACTCTTACGTTCTAACTCCCCCTCCCTCCATTTTTCTTTTATTTTATTTTTATCTCTCATCTCTCTAATCTCTCTCTTCTTATGTTTTTATTTTCTATTCTCCCTCTCCCTAATCTCTCTCTACTTTTCTCTCTACTCTCTCTTTATACTATCTCTATTTTCTCTCTCCACTTCCTCTCTCCACTCTATACCTTCTCTCTACTTTCTCTCTATTTTCCCTCTATCTCTACTCTCTCTACTTTCTCTCTCTATTTTCTCTCCACCTTCTCTCTACTTTCTCTCTCCACATTTTCTATCTACTCTCGCTCTCTACTTTCTCTCTCTATTTTCCCTCTCTATCTCTACTTTCTCTCTCTAGTTGCTCTCTCTATTTTCTCTCCACCTTTTATCTACTTTCTCTCTCCACATTTTCTCTCTACTCTCGCTCTCTATTTTCTCTCTCTAATTTCTCTCTCTAGTTTTTCTCTCTCTACTCTCTCCCCACTTTCTTTCTCTACCCTCTCCACTTTCTCTCTCTTATTTCTCTCTCTACTTTCTCTCTCTAGTTTCTCTCTCTCTACTCTCTCCCCACTTTCTTTCTCTACCCTCTCTACTTTCTCTCTCTAGTTTGTTTCTCTACTTTCTCTCTCATCTCTCTTCCCACTCTCATCCTCTTATTAATAAACGGAGAAGATAATACATCATCAGAATAATATAAATAATTAAAAAAGAAGTTGGACGGAGGATTTGAAACTTATTTTGGATAATTTCACCATTCTTACGTATCTGGGGCGGAAAAATTATCTTTTCCCACGCAAGGACTTCTACGGGAGCTTGGGTGAGATACTAAATTTAATTCGGAAGACCACCATAAAGGTAGACACATGATAAACAGAGTGCTTGTTATTTGTTATTTACATTTCTTTGATTTGATTTTATTTGAAATGTGATTTAAGTCATTGATTTATTTAACCCAATGATCTATGTCTAGAATCAGTTATTTATTTAGTTACCATTATGAAAAAATATTATTTTCTCTCTAATTTCTCTCTAATCTCTTTCTACTTTCTCCCTCTACTTTCTCTCTCTACTCTCTCTCTACTCTAATCTCTTCGAATGTCATATAATAGTAATTTATTTAGTTAATAAATTTGACCCACTACCCTATGATTAAAAAATCTAATTCCTGATATTAAAAAAATGATCCAATTATTTTGTAAAGTTCAATGGCAAGTTTTAAGTATTAAGACGACTATGTAATAAGCATCATAATAAGAATAAAATTTGATTAAGCATATGGACTGTGTCACTTTAAGGAGGTGTGGGGCGACAAACCGTAGTTAGCTTCCGCTACGGGATTATGCCCATTTCCGAGGATAAACGGACTTCTGAAAAATCCGGAACCCAGAATAAGAAAATTATCTAGGGAATAGTGGAATATTAACTCCCGATCCTGCGCTGTTGATCAAGGCCGACATGCTCCAGCGTTTAGACCATTTGTCTTTATGTCGACGTATGGATGCCTAGGTATGTGTTTGCTACTGCTTTTAGTGACGGGATGCATGTCCAATATATGCTGCCAAATAATATGAAGTTCAGATTTGATATATGACTTTGATATGATTTAAAAATAAGTTCATCTATATAACCTCTGATTTAGCTAAGATATGTACTATGCCATTTATATATAAGTCAGATAAAATTTGTTAAGCGCATTTGCTTATAGATATGAGAATTATTTTGCTCTATTATATTTCCTTCGCATTCATAGTATATGTACAATCCAATGAAATTGTGCTTAGCTTTATATATCATGGATTTGCACAATTTAGTATATGATAAGCATGTGATTGGTTTTAATGCCTACTGAGTCTTTGGACTCACTTCAGTTGCCTAACCATTTCAGGAAATTGACCAGTGTGCGTCTTGACTCCGACGGGCGGTATGTCGGAGGATGATCCCGGGTTTAGTTTGGATTCCACCGCGCAGAATAAATAGATTTAGTTTTCCTTTGAATAATGAATGTAAATATGACTTTTGGATAGAGATATGTAGTACTCTATATACGATGTAAATTATGAGTGTTTATCTTATGGAAATGGTATGGTTATGTTTATTTTGGAATATGTGATGACTTGACCTTTATTGCCTCGCAAATATTCGGCTCACAACACTTCCGTACATCCGATGTGACGTCCCCGGACACGATACGGGATCGCGGGAACGGGGCGCCACATAATGTGCAACTAATAAGATAATATTCTTGGGCACTGACTAATCTCATGGGACTTGACAAATCTTGAAGACATTTGGTTTGAAGTTACTTTTGGTTTCCCACAAAAATTTTAAGATGTTATTTTCTATTTTATGTAAATGAGATATATTTGGTGTTTTACCATTGCAAAATAAGCGACTGATATAAATATGAAAACATAATGTAAAAGTAGTAGTAGTATTTTAATTTAAACTATTATAAATTATTGGGTCTCAATTTCTTAAAAACTTACGTGGCATTTTCCCTTCCTTTCTCGTATTCAACTTTTAACCTAAAATTAATGGATCAAAACTACCATCGCGATATTTCACAACCATTCGAAGAAAATACCCTCCATTTTAAAATTTTTAAAAAGTCACCAATTTTGAAATCGATATCTTTAGAATTAATGCTAGAACATTTTTACGATTAATCAAATAATTTATTCCATTATCTTTTCTTCACGAGACTTATCCATTACTAATTTCTAAATAAAGTCCAATCATACACTCACCTTATCACATGTCTTATTACTTATATTACTTTCTCGACATTCATTCCCCATTTAAATATTTTATATTTTACACACATAATATGTTTGACTTGACGTGAAAATTGTGTAGACTAATTAGTTCGAAAGAACTTATATGTAATTATATTTTATGAGTAGATTTCTTTTATCTTGTAGAAGTCATGATATAATAAGAAACTCAAGTCTACATATAATGTTATTTCATAATTTATTCCTTTATCTATCTAGTTAATTGTTTTAAATTTTAGTGATTTTTATAAATAAATTATTATTAGAAATAAATTTATAAAAAATATTTTAAAAATATATTAGTAGACATATCACAGTGTAAAATCAAATATTACATGAATATTACGTAACATCATCTAAGTTTGATTTTTTTTAAAATTTTTGATAAAAATGACATTATTATAAATAAAAATGATATATTTACAAAATATGATTTTACATAGTAATATATATGTTATTATATTTGTAAGAGTATTTTTTATAAATTTTTATTTAATAATAATTTATTTATAAAAAATCACTAATTTTTAATAACTCATATAAAAATAGAACATAACATTGAGATATATAATAATATGGACATCTAATAACTTGACTGCTTCGATAATCGAATAAGAGTAAAATAAGATGACTTATTTGCATAATCAGATTTAGTATCACTTATATATTATTCGAAGTCGAGTGAGTTATTTCGGAATTAAGGTTGAGCAATTTATTCGGTCAAAATAATCAAACAAACTATTCTAAGTTAGGTAGGATAATGTTACATGATTTTATTAATTATTATTATTAATTATATATTCTATCTTTTATTTTAAATAGAATAAAAATAATTATCAAACTCGGTTAGGTTTAACTCTATAGTCTAGTTTGATTTAGAAATGAGGTAGCGACGGGTATCGGGTACGTCACCCTAGGTGGCCCACCCTTAACTGATCTCAGATGACTTATTCTTCCTTTTTTTATGGATTCAGAAAATTTAACTTTATCTTTAACCGATCTTAATTAAAAAAAATAATTAAAAAATAACTCATCTCGCCCCGATTAACTTATCATAATCATACTTATTCCTATATCAAAGTGACCAAAAGAATAGGGCTAAGCTTTTATCCGGGACGATAATCGGTAGATATCCTTTTCCTTTTACGCTCAAGAGGATAATAGGACACATAAATCCGCCGGCAGCGCCTTCTTCCAGAGCAGTGCTATAGCCATGGAGACCAAGCGCCCGCCGGCCCCCGCCATGGCTGGGGAGGAGGAGGAGGAGGACTACGTCGAGTACATCCCCGTCCAGAAGCGCCGGGCCATGGACGCTCACAAGCTCCTCCAGCGCAAGGGCCAACTCTCCTCCTCCTCCAACCTGGCGGGCGCCTCCCCCCTGGACGACGCCGCCGGCCTCCCCAAGCCCCCCGCGGCCGCCGAGGCCAAGCCCAGCCTCCTCGTCAAGGCCTCCCAGCTCAAGCGCGACCTCCCCGAGATCAGCCCCACCGAGCAGCTCGTCCAGCAGGAGAAGGAGATGATCGAGCACCTCTCGGACCGCAAGACCCTCATGTCCGTCCGCGAGCTCGCCAAGGGCATCACCTACACCGACCCCATCCCCACGGGGTGGAAGCCGCCGCTACCCATCCGCCGGATGCCCCCGCGCCAGCGCGACGCCCTCCGCAAGCAGTGGCACATCATCGTGGACGGCGACGACGTGCCCCCGCCGATCAAGAACTTCAAGGACATGCGCCTGCCCGCACCCATCCTGAAGAAGCTCAAGGAGAAGGGGATCGTCCAGCCGACGCCGATCCAGGTGCAGGGCCTGCCGGTGATCCTGTCGGGGCGCGATATGATCGGGATCGCCTTCACGGGGTCCGGGAAGACGCTGGTGTTCGTGTTGCCGCTGATCATGGTGGCGCTGCAGGAGGAGATCACGATGCCGATCGTGCCCGGGGAGGGGCCCTTTGGGCTTGTCGTCTGCCCTTCGAGGGAGCTCGCGAGGCAGACGTTTGAGGTCGTGGAGCAGTTCCTGACCCCGTTGAGGGAAAATGGGTACCCGGAGCTCAGGCCGCTGTTGTGCATAGGGGGCGTGGACATGAGGACGCAGTTGGAGGTTGTAAAGAGGGGCGTGCACATCGTTGTGGCAACTCCTGGGAGGCTCAAGGATCTGTTGGCCAAGAAGAAGATGAATCTGGACAACTGTAGGTATGCTCGCAACAGCCTATCTTTTTCGTATTTTCCTTCTCTCTGTGTGTCGTGCTTGCGTGCGCCTGCGTGCTTCTGGTGTTGCGAGGGAAAGGGCTTTAGTGTTCATTTGGAGGAGAAGAAATCACATTTGGCTGGCTATTTCAGCATTTTGCATCATTCTATTACAATTGCACTGTCCAAGGTTTATAAATGTCCTTATTTTCTTCATGAACTTGAAGCGCTGAAATTGATTTCGAGGAAAATTACCATCTATTGTTGACTAGTGTCATCTTAGATTGATGTTTCTCATTTTAACCTCTCTTACCATGAACAAAAATATGTTCGTGTGAAAAGTTAGGCATCCAGATTGAAAAATGGCAATTTTTGCCTCATATTTGTGTGCAAAACATACTTAATGCTACATTTTATCCCCTGAGAAGCTACATGTTCAAATATTCGACGGCTCTCTTCGGTAACTACCACGCTTTTGGATTTTAGGTTACTATTCTTGTTAGAATTGCTTATTGAGATGATTGGATTTTTAACAGTCTAGACTCTAGAGTTGTTTGTAGTTCATCCCTTTGCCCTTTGCCTATGAGAGCCTTGTGTAGCAAGGTTTCATGACCATGGGAGGCTATTTCAGCATTTTGCATCATTCTATTACAATTGCACTGTCCAAGGTTTATAATTGTCCGTATTTTCTTCATGAACTTGAAGCGCTGAAATTGATTTCGAGGAAAATTACCATCTATTGTTGACTAGTGTCATCTTAGATTGATGCTTCTCATTTTAACCTCTTTTTTACTATGAACAAAAATATGTTCGTGTGAAAAGTTAGGGATCCAGATTGAAAAATGGCAACTTTTGCTTCATGTTTGTGTGCAAAACATACTTAATGCTACACTTTATACCCTGAGAAGCTACATGTTCAAATATTCTACGGCTCTCTTCGGTAACTACCACGCTTTTGGATTTTAGGTTACTATTCTTGTTAGAATTGCTTAATGAGATGATTGTATTTTCCACAGTCTAGATTCTAGAGTTGTTTGTAGTTCATCCCTTTGCCCTTTGCCTATGAGAGCCTTGTGTAGCATGGTTTCATGACCATGGGAGGATCATATCACTGACTCCATCCTAGTTGTTTTTTGTAAGGAAGGCTCTTGTCAAAAACTCTGGAGGAATTAGGATAAGTAAGCTATTTGAAAGCAACTTATTTATAGTCAAACCAACAGAATCTAATGAAGGATATTGCTGGACATTATGAGAAATACTTTCTGGTGCTTTGTATGGTGCATTTGTGCTTCAAATGTTCTTGTCCCTACCCTATTCCATGAACTTCTCGGGTGGAGATGTAGTGTTCTGTATGATTTCCCGTAATTGCATTATCTCTTCTCATCCATCTTTAGATGCTTTCTTAACTGAAATTAAACAACATATCTTTGTATTTTCTTCATCATGAATTAGATAGTTTCGGGCCTTTTTTCTAGTTTCATTGTGTATGTGCACTTCCCCTAGTATTTCCTTTTCCACTTTCCCTCCCACCTTTCTTTTGTCCTATTTCATATGGACTGATCACTTAGGAATGTCAAATGTTGAACAAAGGACGGGGGTTGCGTCTGGAGTCTCTGGATTTGTTAGCTCAGATCCAAACCTAGTTGGCCAATCCTATCCCTATCTAGTTGATCTGATCTTGATCCCACCAACACAAAGGGTTTTGGAATGGACTATTTAGAATTTTAAAAAAAGTAGTAAACGAGAATTTCTTTTTGAAGCTCACTATTTTTAATGGAAGGCAGAATTGGCCGATCCAATCAGTTTTGGACCAAACCGACCCAGCCCCCCGACCCTGATTCTCATTGAGGATTGGTCAGATCGGCCTTGGATCGGGCCGGATCGGCCATTCCCGCACTGGGATAGGCCGATCCAGAGCGATCCCCAGGCCAGTCCCACCTGGGTTTAAAAAAAATAAAAAGAAAAAGAACGAGAAGAAGAACCAAAGAAGAAGAAGAATAACTGAAGAAGATGGGAAGAAAATCTGAAACATAAAAATACTTACCTGCTGGTGTGACCGTTGCCTTGTGCCGTTGCTGTTGATACCTGCCATCGCTGTAGCCATCACTATCTGCTGCCAGTGCTGGTGCCATCACTGCAACCTGCCACTGTCTTTTTCTCCTCCATTGTTCTTCTGCTCAACTGGAGCCTCCACCTGCAAGGGAAGGCGGGAAAATGCGGAAAGCGTGGCTGAGGGAAGGGGGGGGGGGAATGAGAAGCCATGGTCGAGAATCCCAAAGGTAAAGGTAAGTTGCACATTTGTATAGAAACCCCTAAAAATATTGGTGCACACATTTTTTGAAAGTGGATGGCATGATACCACATCATATATAAAAGTGAAGAATGTACAAGTAAGGGTGGAAACATTGCACCATGTAATTATCCCTTTTCTTGTGGGGTGTGAGCTTTGAGGTTGTTCTACCTCCTTGATAGAACTTTAGCTTTTTCTGTTTTTTCTCATTGGACTCTGTACCCCTTTTTCTCTTTAATGAAATGTGGTTAATACCACCTTCCAAAAAAAGGAGGGAGTTGTTCAAACACTCCCCTATACAAAATAAAATGTAGAGGCCTCCCTACTCGTGAAGGGTAAAATAAGATAAACATCTATCTGCTCTACAAAAGTGTCTCTCCAACTTTTCACAAAAAAAAAAAAATCAAATCTAGACATTGGTGCTCACATATTAACCTTCAAAACATTAAAAACTGGGCTCGGCCTGGATCAGCTGCGGATCAGGCTCGGTTCGCCCGATGCGGCCGATCCAGATCGGATTTTGGACCTCCGATGCGAGCCCGATTCCTGATTCTGCCTTCCTTGCTATGTTTGTATTTCATGCATAGCGTACATCCCTCACCTGACAATGCTGGTTCTCCATGTTGAAAGCTGGCAAGATGAGTGCCTAGTGAGTCCTCCCATGGCAGCTAATCCATGTGGACCTCCTATTGAGATTTTTTTTTGGATTTTTATGGATCACATGCTGGGGTCTTCACACCACTATGGAATGGGGAGAGAGGGATTGTACCTTGGGGGGGGGGGACTTGAAATGTCCAACATTAAGGAGGGGATTTTAGGGAACATGTGCACTTAAGCTAGTATCTGTTTGAAATTTAGACACCTTTATTTCAGATGGCAAGCCTCCCCCACCTATCCAAGCAGTCTCAACCAGGTTTGCACATTATCAGCATCATGCTAAAGACCGCAATGAACTATAGTTTAACCTTTCAGATTTGGTCAATGTAGGTTGCAACTCCTAAGCCAACTTGTGTTTATGGGATAACATTTTATGGGGATGATGAAGATGTGTCTTATATAGTTCCTAATGCAGTAATCTTTTAGATATGCCTTTCTCTAACTTGTTACTTTGATGGGAAACAGATGTTAGGTCATACGTTGATCTAGCATACAAAATTTTGCCCATCTCATTAATTGGATATCGACAATACACTTGGCGCGAGCCATGCTGTGCCAACCTGGCGGTCCTGGCCTGCCTTGGATGAAAAACAGCTAAATCAACCAACCAGCAGCATTCATTCGCTCGTATGGGTAAGGTAGGCCTGATAGAATAACCAAAGTCTGATCCAAATTGTGAAAAGTTCTAGCCACTTTTAAAATCTTCCTTTGGAAATTGTCTTGAAATTTTAAGTAGGGAAAAAATAGGTGATGATACAAAATATGTATCCTGCTCAAAGAAGCTTTTATCTCAATTTGGACTAGAGCATGTTAGATGCTTAGAAAAGTGGGGGGGGGGGCAAAAAGGCAAAAAAGAGAACACAAATTGCCGCATAAGGAGGATTAGTGTGCCATGATCCTGTGATAAGAAACAGATTTTCACACTGGCATACCAGAACTGGACTGGTGCTGGCCTGATCTGGTTCTTGCTTTGATTTGGCTTGCAATCCAGTCATTTTGCCTTTGCATTTATACATGTATGCATACTCCAAATCATCGTTTTATCTGCGGTACACTTCAAATACACTGTATAATCACTTCCGTGCCCCTCCTGTTGACATTTTGTACGCTAGGAATAGCGTTGTCTTAGGAATTGATTGTGCAGACTCGGTGATTTAGATGGTATGATATATTTTTTTCAAAGCTTATCACATGAACTAAGAATGTCAGCGTGTAAGTTTTAGCTTTTACTTTGATGTCTGTGTTTATGCTGATTTCGTTTCGATACTGATGTTTTATGCAGCTTATGGACTCGATAAATCGATGTCGTCGGAACGGCGTCAATCTTAGAATCACCTGTCATATTATGACAATTCTCATTTGCATCTCTAACTGATGTTTTGCAGGTACCTGACGTTGGATGAGGCCGACAGGCTTGTGGACTTGGGGTTTGAAGATGACATCAGGGAGGTCTTCGACCATTTTAAAGCCCAGAGGCAGACCGTACTTTTCTCTGCTACCATGCCCAAGAAGATCCAGACCTTCGCAACAAGCGCCTTGGTGAAACCCGTGGTGGTCAATGTGGGGAGAGCAGGAGCAGCAAATCTGGACGTCATCCAGGAGGTCGAGTATGTGAAGCAGGAGGCAAAGATTGTTTACCTCCTGGAATGCCTCCAGAAGACGCCGCCTCCCGTACTCGTATTCTGCGAGAACAAAGCCGACGTCGACGACATCCACGAGTATCTGCTCTTGAAAGGAGTGGAGGCCGTTGCCATCCACGGCGGCAAGGACCAAGAGGAGAGGGAGTATGCAATTGCATCCTTCAAGGCCGGAAAGAAGGACGTCTTGGTTGCCACCGATGTTGCATCGAAGGGCCTCGACTTCCCGGAGATTCAACACGTCATCAACTACGACATGCCCGCCGAAATCGAGAACTACGTCCACAGGATCGGACGCACGGGGAGGTGCGGGAAGACGGGCATTGCCACGACGTTCATCAACAAGAACCAGAGCGAGACGACGCTGCTCGATCTGAAGCATCTGCTGCAGGAAGCAAAGCAGAGGATACCGCCGGTGTTGGCGGAATTGAATGACCCCATGGAAGACGTGGATGCCATCACCAACGCGAGTGGGGTGAAGGGCTGTGCTTACTGCGGTGGATTGGGTCATCGCATACGCGATTGCCCTAAGCTGGAGCACCAGAAGAGCATGGCCATCGCGGGTTCGAAGAGGGATTACTACGGATCAGGTGGCTACAGGGGAGAGATTTGAGTTGCCTTCTTTTTCCCGTTGGATCGGAAGCATGTGCAGAGGAAAAAATCCAGTTAGATTGTCTTGTACATTACGTTGTGTTGTAATTTTTAAATATCTGAAGAATTGTAGATGAGGAGTCTCCTTTGTTATCCCTACGGTCTTTCAAGAAATTGATCTTTTCGTTTCGACATATCTACTGGACTGACTTGATGGAGGGGTGTCACGGTTTTTGTCTCCGTAGGAAATTTATTTTGAGTGCGGAAATTCGGTTTTAGACGTGACTGACTCTCATTGGATGTTAGATGTTAGTAAAATAATTTGGAGAAAGTCTAAAATGAGATGGTGTAATGTTATTAGGGTCGTCAATGGGTCGGGTTGGCTCGACATATATGTGGGCTTGACCCGATTTTGGGTCGGGTTGTAAGGTATTTTTTAGTCCTTGGACTCTTAATCGAGTCAAAAAGTTTAGCTCGAATGGGTTCATGGGTCGAACTTAGGTTTTGAGTTTGACCCGCGGGTTGATCTAATTCATTCTCTTTTTTTTCCTCTCTTCGGAGTTTAAAAATTATTTAGTTAAAATTATGTTATTTTATTTAATTTAAAAATTATTTTTTCATATAAATTTTATTATTAATATTAAAATTATAATTAATTTAATGAGATTATAAAATTTATATTATTAAATATAATAATTTTTATTTTTATTTAAGTTATCCGATCTGGTCAAGATTTAATCAGATTTTATAATTTTTTAATAGTGTCATCTTGGCTCATCTTGGCCCGACATAGGTTGGGCTCGGGTTGAGTTCAGATTTTAATATTAATAAGTCGGGTCTGAGACTGACTTAAGTCCGATCCGGGCCCAGATCATTGACCGCTCTAGATATTATTAGGAAATACATTAATTTTTAATATAATACTTGATAAAAATCTTTGATAAAACAAGATTCACGTAGTAAATTCTAAATAATTGGGATAAGATTTTCACGATGACGGTGAGATAATTTGAATTGAGATATATCTAAAATATTCAGCATTCAAATACAATTTAAATCGAAATGCATCCGATTGTGGAATCACGACGGAAACGATTTAAATTTAGCGAAGCATCCATTTTGAAATCTTAAAATGGAACGTTGGTAGCTGTATTCGGGTGTTAGTATTATATGATTCAGGTGTCTCACACGTTTGTTTTACATAAATAAATATTAGAAACATCAAATGTAAGTTTGGTATTTTTTTGTCTATTTCATTCGAAATGGAGATGAAAATAATAAATATAGTAACAAAAGGCTACAAAGAGTTGTATCCAGTATCCACTATCCAAACATTTTTAGGATAAAAATAAAAAAAGTTTTTTTAGTTTTTACCCCTAAGATCTTTCATATTTATGGATGCTCCCTCCAATCTAGGTATTTTTTATAGCCCTTCAAAATCTCAAGTTATTTAGTAAAATATATCGTATTATCACAAAAAAGGCTCTCGTGTATTTGCAGAAAACTCCTAAAAAAGATGTTAATATCTAGATTGGAGGGGTCGCTTTGTAAATATGAAAGACTACATAGGTGAAACTGAATGGGAGTGTTTCGTTGTTTTTTTTATCTCTATTTTATTCTGTCTCTCTTTAATTCTTAGGATGTAATTTCATCATTTAATTTTTTTTCTCAAAATAAAAATAAACTCTTGACTATTTTTCTTTTTGAGAAAACAGGCAAAAACCCAACGCGGCCCTCTCCTTTTGCGTCCTCCCTCCCAGCTCTCTCTTCTCCTGCGTTCCATTCCCTTAGCGGGTTGCTCCGCTGCACCGCCGCCCCGTCCTCCTCCTCCTTCCTGCGAAGCAGCTGTCCTTCTCCTTCCTGCGAAGCCGGCGGTCCCGCCACCCGCCCCTCTGCATCAACCGTCCCTCCTCCTTCTTCTCCTTCCTGCGAGCCGGCGGCCCCGCCGCCCGCAGCAATCCTCCTTCCTGCGAAGCCAGCGGCCCTCCCGCCGCACCGGGCAGCCACCTCACTCCTCCTTCTTCCTGCGAACCCGGCGGCCCCCCTGCCGAGACAACCCCACGCTGCCGGGGGAGCTCCGCCAATCGAGCCCGGCGCAACCTCTCTCTCTCTGTGCCCGGCAGGGAGAGATCCCCCTTGCCGGCTCTCTCCACTTTCAGAAAAGAGAGATGAGAGATGTCATTCATCATTAAAAAACATCGATCGCTTATCCAACGGGTGGAGTGCAAGTTTGGAAGGCAACAGCGGACGGGGACTTTCATGTCGGTTATCTGCGTTTGATTCAAAGGCGGGGCCTTTATCAAGTCCCAGAGCTCGACCCTTCCCATCCTGTCCGGGCGCAGCCAGCGGTCATCCCAGGAGTAGCTCGAACATGGTGGCGGCGGCGGCTCCAGCAGGCCCGGTGGCAGGTCGTTGAGGTTTGTGGGACGGAACTCGGAGAGATCATACATTCGTCCGCCAAGCAACGCCATCTGGTCCGTGAAGGCCGGGTGCTCCCCTGCAGGTTCCCCATGTCTGCTTTCCCTTATATTCTGTCTCTTCGATGTTCTCTATATCTCTGTGTGTGCGTGTGTGTTGGGGTGACGATTGGGGATGTTGTCTACCCCTCTGTCAGTGGTTGGTCAGCTCTCAAATTTCTAGCTGACAAAAATGAGGAGGATAGGGAAGTGAACATGGGAAATTCATGGTTTCGAGGAAGGAACACAAGTTTCAATCTTTGAAGTAAATTTCTTCCAAATGAGCATCCTAGACGAAAAAGCATAGAGAGAACGAGGGATGAATTAAAAATGAAGTCTTCTTATTTGAAGCTCTAAAACAGTAAAATCAAGGTCAATTTTTCTTGTGATTCAGTTCGTGCGAGGGAGCACAGTTCAAATTTGCAGTTTCTCGTGCTGTTTTCTTTTGCCTCCTTTTAGCAACAGTGTGTTGCTTATTAGATTAAGTTTGTGTGATACCACTGTGATTTTCCACGTTAATCTCACGTAATGCAGAATTTTGAGCTTCCCTCTTTCAGCCACATGATTTTTGGATGTCAATTATGCTAAATAACATTAGTAGAGTCCACTCATCTAGTTTAAGGTGGCTGTACGATTATCGGACAGCAACTGTTTGGTAAAATATCTGTGAGAGGCTTTATAATCTGATGCATCAGCTGATTATGGGAAGGCATTAGACTTTGAAGCATGAATTACTCAACAAAATAAAGTGTGTTTGAAGTTTAAGAATGTGAAAAATGTGCATTATCCTGATGTTCATTTTTTAACTGGATAATATCCAAGTCATCTTACCTTTCGACTGATGTCCTTGCGTTTTGGCTACCAGGTTCCACTATTTTGATGTTCAAGCATGAACTGAAATCATTGCTAAAACATTTTCATTGATATCACTGAGATCTTTCCGATGATATCTGATGGAGCATGTAAAGCACAGAGACAAGCTTTGAATTCCATTTTTTTTGGTATTTAAGTATGAGGATGAAGACATCACTTTTAGAGCCATAAACCTAGGGCTGATAATGGATACCTGGTATCCGTTATTATGATCCAATTATGATCCGTTTCGACAATGCTACAGAAATCCGATAAAGTACACCTGATAGCTTATCGGGTGCAGAAAAGTGGATATCCGATAACCATCAGACTTGGAAATGAAAACAGTTGTTTCCATTTTCCATTTTTGATAAAAAATACACATTTAATTTATATATAACATATATATTATTAATATAAATAGTTTGAGTTTAGACCATTAGATTAGATCTAATGGTCTATAGATTTACATGTTACTTGTGTGGTGAAATAGGTAAAGTAGCAAATGGATGGAAACAGAAATTCCCGTTTCCGTTTCCTTTTTCTGATTCAAAAGTGGAAATGGATGAGAAAGTGGAAACACCCATTTCCATTTCCGTTTCCCTCTTTAATAATTCTTAAAAGATAATTTCCATTTCTGTCTCTGACCTGTTGTGAGCCCTACTTAAACGCAACCATTTAGCCAGTTAGTGAACATGAAAAGTCTCTTTCATTACATCCATGCCTGGTTTTAAACGAATTAATGAAATTCATTTAGAAAAGCAAGTTGTGCATGTTTGCCTGTGGTAAAATTCAATTTATCTGTTATTTTATCATCGTAAAATGTTTCTCACAGCCATTGTTTCTCTTTCCACTTGTAGTGTCCTTGGGGATCCTTTTTATTTACTTCCACGATGGCAAGTGAAGAGGAAGTCAAGAAGACCCAAACTGTAGATGCTCGAGCCAGAAACATTAGCCACAATGTTCGATGCACTGAGTGTGGGAGCCAATCCATTGAAGACTCCCAAGCGGATGTTGCAATTCTCCTCAGAAAGGTACCATGCATTCCTAATTACAGTTTTCGTTTTTTTTCCCCCTCACAAAGGCTGCCATTTACATCATCATACAAGATACACTTTTTTGGCTCAATTTTTTATTCTTAAATATTTTTCTTTGTGAAAGACTTTTGCAACTGAAGTGATGGAGAGATTTTTCTCCTAATTTGGTGTTATAAAACGGTTTTCCTGTGTACATGAACTCTATAACTTTCCTTCACCTGAGTAATAGCATCTAGAATCGCCTGCTTTTGAATGGGTAAAGGCACATGCAATAATGGTGTTTGATCTTGTTTAATGCTTTATGTCATATTGTTCTGATGTAGCATCTCAGATGTTCAGAAATAATCTGCCAAGCATTGACCATGTGAGAGATGCCATGCTCATTACTACCATATGAACCTGCCTGTGCAATTAGCAAAGGCATAACTTGCAACGTTGTAATAATTTTCTTTTGTTTGTGAGATAGTGGCTTTTTGGTGGACATTAAGAAAGAAAGGAATCTCTCAAGGATATGTTGATTTGATTAAGGATACGTACGACGGCGCTATTACTAGTGTTCGAACTATTGCTGGGGAGACTGGTGAATTTCCCGTTTCTATAGGTTTGCATCAAGGTTCTGCACTAAGTCCGTACCTCTTTGCCTTAGTTATGATGAAGTAACTAAACAATTACATGAGGATATCCCTTGGTGTATGTTTTTTGCAGATGATATTGTTTTAATTGATGAGAGTATTGGTGCTCTAAATACTAAGTTAGAGCGTTGGAGACTTGCCTTGGAGTCTAAAGGTTTTAAAATTAGTAGGAATAAGTCAGAGTTTATGCACTGTAATTTTAGTAATGGGAGAGTGGTTCAGGAAGACATGGTTCTAATTGATGGACATAACATTCAGAAGAGTAGTAACTTTCGATACTTAGGGTCTATCATACAAGAGAATGGGGAGATTTATGATGACGTTACACATAGGATTAAGGCAGGCTGGTTAAGATGGAGAAGTGCATCAGGTGTCCTTTGTGATCGCCGTATGCCTGTGAAACTCAAAGGGAGGTTTTATAGAACGGTTGTGAGACCTGCTTTGTTATATGGTACCGAGTGTTGGGCAGTACGAAAGGAACACATCCACAAAATGTGTGTAGCAGAGATGAGGATGTTGAGATGGATGTGTGGCAAGACTAAGAAAGACAAGATTAGGAATGAGCGTATCCGTAAGGACTTAGGGATAGCTCCAATTGATACTAAAATGAGAGAAAATAGACTCAGGTGGTTTGGACATGTGTGTCGTCGCCCTAACTCAGCGCCGGTTAAAAGATGTGACCAAATCTTAGTGGATGCTAGTAAAAGAGCTCGGGGAAGGCCTAAAATGAGATGGTGCGATGTTATTAGGAAGGACATTAGTTTCTTGGGTTTAAATACGAATATTGCACTTGATAGAAATCTTTGGCGGAACATGATTCATGTAGCCGACCCCAATTAATTGAGATAAGGCTTTGATGATGATGATGATAGTGGCTTTTTGGGCAAAACACCCATGTAAAGTGGAGGCTCTTGTTGTTGGGAAGTTGATTGGGGTACACCTTCTTGGTGTGTTGGTTTTTGTATAGGGTTTTTAAGAGCTTATACTTGTACATCCATTTCTTTTATTAATATATTTGTGGTACCATCCACTTTTCAAAAAACATGTTATAATAATTTTAGAAACTTTGGAATATTGCTTGTTGAGGTTTTGTATGGTTAAAGAGATTCTACTGCTCCATAAATCATAATCAAATTCTATGTAAAATTCAGATTTAGGAAAATTGTAACTGAGTATCCCATTTTACCATTTTTTTTGGGCCAAGTGATTTCCACAAGTATGTACCTTGTGAAAGAGAATTTCAGCTGGTCCAAGCATCTAAATTTTTAGATGTAGTTTTGTCCTATGCTACCTTATTTCCGTCTGACTGTGTTCCATTCAATTCGTTGCACGGCTGGACAAAAATAGGGATAATAACTGTGAAAATGATGCAAGATCCTAGACCGGTGTCGCCCCACACTCCATGGAGTTGAGTTCCTCCCACCCCGGGGGAGCCCGTTGTCCCACATCAGAAAAGAACACGGTTGACTGGGAGGTTGTGTGTGAAAACTGTGGTTGGATGGCACTGCTAATCCAGTGTTGATTATGAAGAGTCCATTGTAGTTGATGGCAGATCTATGTCCTGGAGGAAGAATTACATTATTCATAAATTAAATGAATGTCAAGTGTACGTTTTGATAGGGAAAGGAGGAGGATAACATCAGTTTGTAACAGCTTTAAAACTGAATATCTTTGTTATCAGTTTATTATGGGATTGTTGTAGCTTTTCAGTTTCCTTCTGCTATCTTCTATTTTCTATCTCTGTGATCTGTGCTTCTACTATGCCCGTGTATTGTCAATGCAGTTGATACGGGATGAGATTCGAGCGGGTAAAACTGATAAGGAGATATATAAAAAGCTTGAAGACGAGTTTGGGGAGACGGTGCTCTATGCCCCTCGTTTTGACCTGCAGACCGCAGCTTTATGGCTGTCACCGGTAAGTTCATGAGGCCACTTTGCTTTCATTTTCTTTGAGGATAAACCATCTTTGTTCAGTTTAATGTTATAATTACATGGCACATAATGCATCTCTTTCTTCAGTAATTAAAGATTCCACCTTTTCTCCACATAGCAACCACAATTAAACATGGTTTGCTGCCTCAGACCAGCTTGTACACTTTCCAGACCGCTTGGGTTTGAGTCTGCTGATGTGATATTGATGCGCATGTACCAGTCACATGCTTAATGAATTGGATTATTAAGAAGAGAAAGTAGACACACGTATTGTTTTTTTTTTGTCAGGGTTTTGTTGATACAGTGCATGATACTGAGTCAGGTCAACCTTATCCATGTAGCAACATCTGCTTCCCTTCTGTCATTATCCTGGAACTCACATCTCCTTATTGATCTGTAGTTTTTGTCATCACCGGATTAGATACCTGCCCAAATCATTTGGGTCCTCTAGTCTTGATAGATTCACATGACACTTGAGAGAGCAGGAAACTAACATGCATTCTTTTTGGTTCTGGATTTCTGTTTAGTTGCAGTTGAAGTTCTTACTTTAGTCAAGAAAAGTAGTGATGTCCCTTGACGATCTGTGGTGGGCAGGTCATTGTTGCCGGGGCTGCAGTTGGGGTGTGGGCATACCAGAGGCACAAGCAGAAGACCAACGTGCACATCATGGCCTTGAACCTTGTGAGAGGCGTCCCATTGACCCCAGTGGAGAAGGAGACAATGCTGGACCTGCTAACACCCCCACCCCCACCGAGGAGGTGGCGGTGGTGGCCCAGTAGATGACAACGTCTCCTTGGAACTGACTGATCTTGGCTCATCCACATCCTGGATTGAGTTCATAATCGTAGTGTTTTGATTTATGGGTTGTTTGGTTTGACGTAAAATGCCATAAATTTATATGTTTTCCCCCCTTTCTTATCTTATGCATACCAAAGCTGAAGTAATCATCTTAGTGTGAAAGATACACAAGTTTGGAACCTGCGCCATCCCCATAAATTGATGGGTATAAGCCCTAAAGAACAAAGAGGGGAAGCATCGGAGACCTAAACTAGTCAAGGGAAGAGTACTGAAAATCTATGAATTAATAAATAATTGGAATGGAAACTGATAACCACTTATCTTTTCCCATTGGCGTTTCAACAAGTGTTAAGTTTTCATACATATTGATGAGCTCGCTTGAACAAGTGTTAGATTTCAAGTTATTTGTAATTTAAATTATGTAAAGTTTACATTTAATAATCTAATCAGCATTTTATATAAAATTTTAATACATATTGGTGAATAAATGTGCATAAACCTAAATAAGTAAAATTATACTGTTTCTATTTTTTTGGTATCTTATTTGTTTTAACCTGCCTCGCGTTTGTCAATACGTAACATCCATATCCATGTCTCGCTGATTACACAGTATTTTTTTCAGTAAAATAAACAAGCTCCAATTTTTGGATGCATACTTACAAATAAATATGCAGAACTCTATAGTAACATCTATAAAACTAGCCGCATCTAAGTGTCTTTCATGTTGGAAGCAGAAGCATAAAAGGTAAACGTTTCACAAAACATACCCTTTGGTCTTTTACTTTGAGAATGCATTCAAGTTCAAACATCAGAATCAACAAGCTTATATCCCCTGTACATCGCCACCTACAACAGCAGAGTATCTCACGCAAAACTCAAACTGGAAAATGATAAATCCCACATCGCAGATTCTTGCAATAATTATGCCCAGTCGTCTGATATTGAAAGAACTTCCAGAGCAAAAAGTTTAAAAACTATTTTGATATTTCAAACTTCCTTCACGTCACTGGCATTATCACCATTACATCTCAATACTTTTGTAGAGCATGCATGTGACTGGTTCAGTAAATCATTCAACTCTTTGTTGTTGCGAGTTATCTTTACTTCAGAAGAAATCACTTAGTATGTGCAAAAGGTAATAGTCTGCTTTCCTGCTGTTTGTCTTTCAATCAATGCCATCGTCACCCTTATTATTCTCATGATCTCGATAGCCTTTGACTAACCACATGAATAACAGACCCAGGTCCTGCTAAACCAGAAAATTAGTCGTCCATGGTTTCAGTATGGACATAAAAAACAGTGACCATTTTTTTCTGCAACACAATGAAAGATTAAATGAAATTCAATTAAACGTGCATGTAGTCATCTTCAGCAATAATAAATAGATACTTTTAAAACGGATCACCAAGCACATTTCCCTACTTCACATCATCTTTTTCTCCGTTCAACATGGCAGCACTCTTCAACAGGATAGAAGGGTGTCAGTCTTCCATCCACAAAATGGTGAGATTAATCAGGCGGTCTAGAGAGACTGAAGTTTTACAGGCTATTACATAGGGTGATGTTTAGCTTCTTACAACTTTGGGGAAGCAACCAAAACATTTCCCCACTGAAGCATATATCAGGGAACAGCAATTCCCTCCGCCCCTACACACTGAAGAAACTATATATCCTCCCTATGATAGTCAGCCAACCTTTCAAGCTGAAATGCAAATTGTCATAGGTGCTGCTGGAGGGGGCAGCAGCACATACATGATAGATTTTGATGGCCTAGGCAACACAAGTGCCACCACATACAACCGCTGTCCTGCATATGTTAAAAAGTTTGATCAGAAAATAGAAATAGAAAAGGAATGAAAAACAATGTAATCTTATGGGGTCACAGACGAATATTAGATAAAATTCTGCAAGCTTATCAGAATATTAGACAATTTTGGGCCAAATATTGCACAACATGGATAGAGGCCCATAGGTTGAATCCAACCTAAAGCAGCAGTTGCCAATTAATGCAAACACCAATAAATCCTATAAAAAGGGTTTTGACATAAGGTTTCTTGGCCGTATGGATATCTTGTTTTTAGCTATTTTTCCAAATCAACGGCAATTATTCATTAAGTGACCAATTGAAGGTTTTAGTTCAAAAATTATGGTAATTTTAGTTTATTTACTGCTAGCAAGATTTAGGCAAGCTCAAAAAGAGTCCCAGTCGGCCCCATTGCTGGAAAAGCTTGGCTTCAAAACTGTACATTGGTCTTCCTCAGTCCAGACATCCAAAGATAATAGTCCAGTTCCACTACTTCAAATGGAAGAAGCGGTGATAGAGAAGAGGATTAAGCACTGTCTCAGTTCAGCTTGAACTGTACTTGCTAACAAAAAAGCGGGGAAGACTTCTCACCTTACATAACATAGGAACCTAACCAGAATGAAGGTTCCACTGAGTCTAACAAGGCACAGGTGCAGCGCCCCTCCACTGTGGACCAACAAAGTTAAGAGGAAACTGTGCCTCAGCCAGAAGAAGCAGCGGAACCAGAGCGAAAAACTTTTAAAAGTTCTTTTGGGCTCACCCCAGTGTGAGGTGAAACAAATTTGGGGGAAAAAGTTCATCAGTGCCCAGCATGATTGATACCACCTCAGTTATATACAACATGAAATATGTCCCCAAACTTATGAAAAAATTCTTCGCATGTAATGCATTCATCTAAGGACTGACATCTTAGACACGAGTCCATTTGGTTATCATTCACGTCAGATGATTACAAGTATGCCATAGATGAGCATGTTTCTTAGCTACTTCTGGTTTTACTGCAAGCCCCTCAAGTGGATATTCTTAGAGCAAGAATAACTTTTAATAACGTACATACATTAGCATGTTGCTATTATGTTGTTTAATTACAATACCTAGTGTAACCACTAAAATCTAGACTTCAGCCTGGTACTGCAAGAGTAAGATATTGAAACTCGGAATGCAATGCATAGTGTAACCAAAATGCTAGTAGTTAAAATCAGAATTTAGCCTGGTATTGCGAGAGTAAGATATTGAAACCTGGCTACTTACATCAGAGAGCGACCAGAACGCTTCCTCCTCCTCTTTGCCATCTCTTTCTTCCTTGGAGGCTGAAGAACAACTTTGATTGCAGTATCAAAAACAGCTTTGATGTTCTAGGAAAGCAAAAAGAAAGTGGGAAAAAGGCAGAATGTCAGAACCAATAGCCATGTGGTTTGCCATGCCATGTGACCACAGGATGTCTAAAGAAGAGAACCAACTTAAGGAAAAAGGGAAAATATCTGCTTTATAGCCTCAAAAAATTTGAGCACTTTCTGATTATCTACCTGTTGAGTTTTAGAACTACACTCAATGTATGCTGCAGCACCAATCTGTTTCCTTAGATCCTCACCCTAAGGATATCAGAAGCATATCACCTTCATGAACAAAGACAAGTGATTCTATGCTCAAGAGAGAACAATCTCAGAGATGAAAATTGCTTACTTGAGCAGATGTGATCACTGAAGCACCTGGATGATCGGCTAGGTATCCTTTGTCTTCACGAAGATCTGAAATTTAGTTTAAAACCTTATCTTTCTTAGTACAAAAGGGTATACTAATGCAATAAACTATATACATCTGAAATTGGTAGAAATGTAATCACTTACATACCTAACTTTGTTCCAACCAGAACAATCGGAATATTTGGTGCAAATCGGCGCAGTTCAGGCATCCACTGTCAGCCAGAACTAGAGTCAGTACTTGAAATATCATCCGTGAAAGCCACAATCAGGAATGACTATTCAGAAAACCAAAGAATTAGTTATAAAGAAAAAGAAACTCAATGTTCAAACATTATATAAGCAATAAATAGACCTTTTAAAAATAGGGAGAAGAAAAAATATGTAACAAACTACCATTAAATATCAAGTACAATAAGGAGATCAGCAAGATTACAACAGCCCCAAAAATGCAAAGCTTTACATATATCAAGCAAAATTGAATCATCATCCAGAAAAGGTAAGAGAAAAAATATATATTCCACAGCAATTCTCTTTTGTCTTAAGCAAGGCCGAAGTTCTTGGAATTGGTTCCTTCTGAAGTAACAAGTAGAGGATAGGTATGCCCTTTTCAGTTCCTGGACGCACCAAACTTAAGTTTGATCCTTTATATGGTATAGATGAGTGACAAAGAGTGTGGTCACTGCATTTCACCGAACAAAAAGGAAAATTGATGGGCAGCTAAAGCTGATGATCAATACCTTTTTTAGCACATTCTCATAGCTTGCCCTGCTGATTAAGGAGAAGGCCAAGACAAATATGTCCGCTCCCCTGTAACTCAGTGGCCTCAATCTGCTGTAATCTTCTTGGCCTGTGAGAACAGTCACCAAATAACATACAGTGTCACACAAGCCCAATGAAGAACTCTACCAAGTCAGAGAAACCCTCAACAGTAATAGCTGCATAAACGATCAAGAAGTAAACTGATGATGATGACCAGAAAAAAAAAGATGAATAAACTTCGTACCTGCAGTGTCCCATAGTCCCAAGTTAACTATGCTCCCATCCACAGACACATTGGCACTAAAATTGTCAAACACTGTTGGTACGTAATCCTGTGAATATACAGAAAAAAATAGAGAATGACACAGTCATTACTGTTATTTAATGGGCTTCCTCTGAGATAATATAATATAAAATACTGACAAAAAAGGTAAACCAAAGGACAACAGGTTCCCTGAAACCAGGAACAAAATATTCAAACGCATACTCGGGTCTGTGGGCATTAACGAAAACACACCCAACTCCATGCTCGCATGCTTATTGTCGGGGATATGACAAACCCTCATCAGTGTAATGAAAAGCACCTAGAACCTTGGTTCACAGTGGAATAATAGTGCAGGAAGCTCAGGAAACCTTGAGAACAAGATGGGCTGAAAGCATAAGGGCAAGAACAGATAGAAATCCCGTGGAAACCATGAACAGAAAATGGTTAAAAAGCAAACAAACCCTGGACCTACAACAATGGGTTACTTTCAACAGCTTCCCCCCTCAGTCTTCTCGCGATGAAACCCATATGACAAGATGGGAAACGAAAGTGACAAGGAGGAAAGAAAAACACAGCAGAAGGTAGGCAGAAACCAAGAGTATATAAGGCACAAACGCACACAAGTTGCCAAACAACGGAGAGGAAGAGCAGAAAGAAAGAAGAAAAAAGAAGCTGGGCCTGGCCATATGAAGCTTGTGTTTGCACATACTGTGGGGAACTTGTTGCTGGTATAGCAAATGAGCATGCAGGTCTTTCCGACGGCCCCATCCCCGACAGTCACACACTTGATGAACTTTGTGGTACTCATGGCGCTTGCCCCTCACAGCTCCACACCCACGATGGGTACCAGGGTCGAGTGGGGGTGGGGAGCTGGGTGAGGCTTTCTCTGCTTCTGGGTCGCTGGGGAGAGGAAGGAACCAGAGGGTGGGGTGGGGGGGGGGGGTACTACAGCAGCAGGAGGAACCTGAAGAAGAAGAACAGAAGGGGTTCCGAAGGCCCTGCGCGCATTTAAAAACGAGGGGACGGCAGATGCCCTCGTTCGGATGGGATCCCCCTGCTCAGCGGCGCAGTACGCCTGATGCTAGGTTAATTATTTTATTTTATTTTAACTATTATATATAAATATTATTTTATAGTAAATATATTTTCATAAATACTTTAATTCATATAATTGTTTTAAGATTAAGAATATTTTATCTCTAACGTAATTAAGACACTTATTAATCATTGAATTATAAATAATATTTATTATATTATATTATATTTATTAAATATTTTTATTTTAAATATCTAATCTTACAGTGCTATATGATATCGTATTTTATTATATCAAAAAAATATTAATATAATCGATACGATTAGATCGATAAATCTTAATGCATAATATTCATAGTTGTAAATTTATAAAAATAAATTTTTATTCAAAATAAAATAAGTGATAAAAATTTGAAAAAAATTATGTGGGTGTTGCTTTCTCTGTTAGGTCGTGTGGTTATTAGTTAAAAATTGCATATATTTTATGTGTCATGTAAATTGATGATTTAAAGCATTTTACGTCAAAATAAATTATGCTTGTGCTGTAATCAATAACGACCGAGGATTTTACTTGTAGGGAAGACAATGGTTTCAATTGCTCTCTCTCTCTCTCTCTCTCTCTCTCTCTCTCTCTCTCTCTCTCTCTCTCTCTCTCTCTCTCTCTCTCTATATATATATATATATATATATATATATATAAATTTAAATTCTTTCTTTTTTATGTATATTGCTTTTCCCTAATAAATCTCTCTCATCTTAGGTCTCTTTCAATTTCCATTGTTTTCACTTGGCTCTCTGTCCCCCATCTGCTACTTAACTCTCTGAATGCTCATTTTTATCTGTTGTACCTCTCACTATATAAACTCTTTCTACATATGTACTCTCCCTCTGCATCTCCCCCCTTTCTTTTCAATTCTCCTCTCTTTCTCTCTTTCTTTACTTCTCCCTTCTTCCATTTTTCTGTACATTTGAATGGTCAATAGACCTTTGGTCAGACTATGGATTATCAGCAAAATGATGTCTACACCTATCAAATGACAGCAGTGCTGGAATGCGAGAGAAAGAAATGGAGCAATCTATGTGATATATGAGATGACAAATGGTGGAAGCCAATCTCTATTAGTCCACATGTTGGCACGTGAGTGTCAGTCAGCAGTCTCCTTCAATACTCTTTGAATATTTTTTTAATTTTTTTATATAATTAAGAGTGATAAAATAATTATATAAAGATGATAAATGTATATTTAAAAGAGATAAATAGTCAACTAAGAGAGATATAAAGTCAATCAGATTTATGAGCAGTCTAGAGTTAGAGATGACAAATAACATAATAAGAGAGACAAATAACTATATAAAGGTGATAAAGAAATATATAAGGAGAGACATGCAGTCAACTAATAGGAACAACCATGTAGCAGTCTCTAGTTAAGAACGACAAATAACAAAATAAGAATGACAAATAACTAAGTGTAACAAATAGATATCTAAGGAAGACAAATAATCAACTAACAGGGACGTCCACGGCCAGTCTCCAATTAAGGATGACAAATAGTATAATAAGGGTGATAAATAAAATACTAAATATGATAAATAACTTAATATGGATGACAAATATCGTGGCGGAAAAAATAAGTTTCTTAAAATCTCACTCGACATCGTGACGACATTACGTCGCCTTAAAAATATAATCCACATGGATCGATGCAATTCCACACAATGATGCTAATAAAATATTACTACCCGACTATCCAAATAATAAATATTTCTCTAGATGAGATTGGTGCTAGACCTAGGGCATTCTATTCTCTAGCCATGCATGTGTCAAAGTGCGAGTTGCCAATGTTTTACCTGATAGAGTAAATTAAATGTTACGTTACAAGAGATATATTTTGTAGTCAGATATAGGGAATCTTAAATGAGCATAGTGGCGTTGTCCTGCGCCACCTCTTCCCTAGGGCTTTGTTGGTTTGAATAATAAGTTAAGGAGATTTTATAATCTGAGTTAATTTATTTTAAAGAATAATAACATTTTATTTTGGTCGAGGGATGTCATAAATAAGATTATCTTATTTCATCATTTATCTCGAACAATTTAATTGACCCTTAATCTAAATATAAACTTTTAGTTCAGGTATCAACTAGAATGCGAGAGATTCGTTGGCTCAAATCAATTAGGACGAGCAAAGTTGAAATATCAAGTTAACCCGATCTTATTATGCAAATAAAGAAGAGTAATATTTTGTGCATCGAATCCGACGCATAAGTCACGTTATTATATAACACCTTCATCTAAAAATCAAGTGAAATGATGATTTTTGCATAGAAAATATGTCCACATCGGATCTGTACAACTCACTTTTTCACCTATTAAATGCGAAACACATTTGGCGGAAAAATATAAGAGTGAAATGCTGCACTACAAAATTTAAGTTCGATCTTCTAACCTTGATGTGAAATAAGTTATCAAGTAACAATCTTTAAGCTAACTTGTTAACTCCTCGTCATCTCAATGTTTACATTTAATTGCACTACAAAGTCTAAAAAGGGTATGGCATTTATCTTATCGTTTGAAAAAACACTGCAAGTTCAACTGCGGAAGCTCCATGCCACGGATTCACTCACCGTGGGCATTGCAGTCAGTGGCCCACGGGCCGCACACAACAACAAAGATGCTTCGTTTACTGTAGCAAGGCTACCAACTCCCCGGAATCCAGCAAAGAGAGAACGTTGTCTTGTCTCTCCATGTGAATGGTCATTATAACAATTGAAAATTCAAAAAAATGATACTATTTTATTATTTTTTTACCATAGTACTCTTCCATTAGAAATATCTTTCAAATCCATACCTTATTTGAAAAGAAAATATGTATTCCATGTCGGGTCTGTCGTCCCGATCGTCTTGAGCGCCCCGGTCACGGCTCGGGACGAGACGGTACAGGTCGATACTGGTACGTACCAAGACGAAAAACCATAATATATATATATATATATATAATGGAACAAAATAATTTAAATAAAATTCTATCTTAATTGGTTAGTTGTTCTATGGTTTACTTAGGTGTCCCAAATTCGAATCCTAACTTCGCCGTCGTTTCAAATGTTTTTTTTAATGTAACGTTTCAAAAAATCGAATAAAAATACGTCGAAAGGGAGACTCAAATTGGAGAACTCAGGGTTAATCATGAGACACTTAACCAACCATGTCACAGAATTAAATCATTATAAAAAAATTAAAATAATATATAAAACGTCCCAATTACGTTCCACAGATCGATCATCTCGATCTGTGATGGGGGACGGGACGAGATGGGCGAGTCGACCCGTACCATCTCGATTTATCAAATCTCGATCAAAATTACTTATTCCATCGAACTATACGTTGCAGTTTATAAAGTGTGCATTCTAATGTAATGTAATATCTAAATTTAAATTGTGCATCTGGACGTCAGATTGCAAAGTGTGTATGCTAGATCAAAAGAAGTGTATGTTTCAAGGAGAAAAGTGTGTATTATTGACCCAAATCATGTATTCTACTGAACAAGGGAGATACAAAATTGAAAATATTTCTGTTCTAAGCATACTTTGATAATTAATTTATGAAATATTAGTATTTAAAAAATCTCTTGATAGGTTTGATGGTTTGTTGTGAGAAACAATTCTTAGAAGTAATAATATCTTGAAATATGTACATCTTTCTTGGAGGGAAAAATGTCAAAATTATGTTTCACAATGAAATGGTATTCATTGACACTAAAATATGTCCAAGAACTCAACTCAAAAATCTCTTCGAAGATCTTTGTGCTCTTTATGAAATATCTTCCTCTATATTTTATATTATAGGCTCGTACATATCCATTTATTTAAGTATTACTCGACCCATCTGGAATTAAGTGATACGATTAATCAAAATTACAAATATTTTTGACATTCCTAATCCTAGATAATGGCTAGTCCTAAAACTTGTTAATCGATATTACTCCCATCGTTAGTTACAAAAATGTTCATGGGATGGATCTTCACTATTGCATAGTTTCTTTCACTCCACAAAGACAATATAAGAGATGTTTAAACTTTAAAGTTTGCGATAAAAAATTTATAGAACAACCCCTATAATTCAGAGTTTTACAAATCGATCCGATACGAGATGAATCGCACTTACCGAACTGTATCACCCAGAGATCGATACGATTGGTGCGTGATACACAATCGGTATGTACTCATATATGATATATTTCATTTTTTATTCAATATGTCTTGATAGCTAAATTGGTTAGAGATGATTCTTTCTCATGTCAAATTTTAACCAACTCATATACATGATTTTATATCAATATTTAATATAATAAATATTTATTATATAATTCTTTATTTTTAATATATTATGATATAATGGGTACGATGTCATATTATACCGTACTAATATGTAACCAGTACGGTCGGTACCATTGACTGTGAAACCTTACTACAATTGAAATATATTTAGGACGCGTTTGATAATGCGGTGGAGAGGGATTCCAAAGATTGGAATCCTTGACAACCCCATTGACGTCTCCAAACGAGGTAATATGACTTAGGCTTTTGTGCGAGTTGAGATTTTAGACAGAGGAGAGAGATAGATACGATCTTTCGGTGTAATCGAAATCCGCAGAAGCTCTTCTGTGGTAGCTTCTCAATAGGGTCGGCGGATTCTCAAAAGAGAAATCCCCATTTTGACCCTGCTCATGCCATTGACCATGGTTGCCGAGCTTCCCCCGATCGGATGCCCTCCGTATTGGCCATTGAGCTCGCCACTGAGAACTCTCTCACCGGTGTCCGTTGCCGTCGAGCTCGTCACCCGCCACCACTGTCGGACGTCGTCGGTCGCCGATCACTGGGCACTTATCACTGTCGTCATGGGGCCGTGTTCCCAAAATCCTATGGCCACTCGCCTGCGTCGCTGCTTGCGTGAAGTTTTTGCGGAGAAGATGAAAACCCAGACTCAAAACCACGATTGTTGCTACAGTAATTACCGTAGCATTTTCAAAAACAATGTTCATTTAAATAAAAATGTTAAATGAGAGGTAAAAAATAATTAAATGAGGGGTAAAAATATAATTAACTCTTCGTATCAAAAAAATTCTCATCCCACCCAGAACGGCCTCATCTCACTCAAATGAGATTTTAAAATTTTCAAAAAAAAAATCTTTGGCATGTTGTATATTGTATGGAAATGTGGATTTTCAAATTTGTTAGAACAGTCAACGCGTTACCAAACGCGTCCTTAACACCTCACTCTCACCAATGTTTGACAAATCGGAATGGTACGGTGCGGCTTGTATCGCACATATCGGATTGTACCAGTCGATGACCAGTACGACCGATGTGTGATATGTACCCGATACACTATATATGTTATTTTAAATATTAAATATTTTTTATAACATATTTTTTAGGTTGATTAGTTGAAGATCTCACGTTTGAATCAGAGGTCCTGTGTTAGAAACGCGTCTTCGATATATTTTTATTTTTATTTATATAAAATTATTTTAAATGTAAGTTATAAAATAGTTTAAAAACATAACATACGTGGGATTAAAATCAAAGACGCTCTGCTTAAATTAGATATCAACTAGTCGAGATAGTTATATAACATATATTTATATAATATTTTTTTATCTCAATACATAATAATATTAATTTATATCAGATCAATAAAAAACCGATACGATCGATATTAACAAGACGACGCTCATATCTCACATATTTGTTTCGACCCTCTTGCAAATATACACTCATTCACATAATCTTTGGAAAGCTGACAAAGTAGTCTGAGTTTATGAAAAGCTAAGAACAAATACCAAGACTGGGAAACCTCATCCTCAAACTTCAAACGTCGCCATGGGCGGGAGAGAATCCCATGTGATAGAGCAGGCCTCCGCCGGGGTCAAAAAGGAAAGGGGGGGGGGGCTGCTTTCCGTGGTCCATGGTCGTAAAGCCCTTTCCCCCTTCCACATCACACGATTCACACACCACACCACACCTCTCTGCCGGCCATCGACTTCTGCACGCCTCGCCTGCAGCCACCGGCACGGGCGAACACCCACCTCGCCCCCCCACGACTCGTTTCAGTCCTCGCAGCTCCTCCTCCCTCCCGTCACTGCTCGCCTTAAATGGGGGCGAACAGGGACAGCAGCCAAAAGTTCTGCTGACGGGGCCATGGTCGGTGATGGGTGTTGCCGCCCGAGGTCTCTACAAGATACGACTAGACAGAGCATTAAAATCTTGAAGAAAGGCATCGAGATCGAAGCCAACACACCAGAACATGGTAGTCAAAACGGAGGGGAAGGAGGAGGCGGGGGGGAAGGACTTGGGAGGAGAATCCTAGGCTGCGCTTTATCGCCGCTTCGGGCTGCCGGCGTCTTCGGCAGCTTCGAGGACGGGGATGGTGAGTAATTGGGGGAACGGGGTGGTGAGTCCAAGTGTTCTGCGGCTCCCCAGAAAGAGAAGGAACGGGGGGAAGAGGAAGAACAAAAAAGGCTGCCTGCACGAGAAAGGGCGAGGGCGCCGACAGGTGAGGAGGAGCAATCAATGCCGGGGGGGGGGGGGGGAGGGCACAGTTCTCAAGTGTGAGCGCGTGTCCGTTGCGGTAACCGGTAAGTTGACCTCTCTTTACTCCCCCTTCCTTTTACATATTTAATATGATAAGATTATTATTAAAATGGGTAGTAAAAGTCTTAAAATTGTTAACAATGACATTTTAATTAGGGAGGTTAATAGTAATCGATAATTCGATAACCGTTTATTTCGTTAATTTAACGAATAGTAAATAGATAATATTTTTCTTTCCGATAAATTAACGGATACGAATACGGATATATCCGATTTCTTAGCGAATACGGATACATATACATCTGGTTTCGAATCTGTATCCGTTCATTACCGTTAAACAAATTTATATTTGACTCAAATAATTTAGTGTCAAAAAAATGATTTTGAAGATGAGATATATGTATAATTTAAGTCATTTCTATTTTCATGATGGTAATTTTTTTTAAATTACAAGATATTTTTATAAAATTTTAAATGATCAAATTAATATATTATTTATTTTCATGAAAGATATATAAAGAATGAGAATACAATGAAAATCAAAGTCTAAAAGATTTAGTTTATTTTATTATTTAAATTTTATATGTTTCATATTATCTTTGGAGATATTGTAATATTATATATTTGTATATTTTTAACTGCATTATATGTTGACTCATGAATAATGATGATACTAACTAAATTGAAATGTGTTTTTTTATCATGTGGATTTTTCTTTTCAATTTAAATTTTTTTCTAATTGAGTTAATTTACATCTTAAATTTTAATCTTATATGTACTTTTATGTCCGGTAATTATCCGCTAACCGTCCGTTAACCGTATTTTTCGGATACTCGATAACGATTTTTGAATACACCATTTTTCGAATACTTAACGAACAGTAAACGGATACGATTCTTTCTTATCGGACACGGATACGGCTAGTCCACTATCCGCACCGTATCCGACCCGTTGACATCCCTTTCTAACTTTGATATCTACTCGGGATAAAAATTAATCTTCCTCTGACACGTTATCAAAAATGCTATGTCTGTCCGGTATTATCCACTTTTTTAAAAGAGTATTCTCTAATTTTAAAAAAATATATCTCATATGTTACATCTTGTACAACGCGTATCTACGTATCGTATCATATAATGCGTAGTACGTAATTGATATTTTATCATATTATTTAAATCTTATATATTTTATTTTATATTAAATAAAATTTATGGATAAATTAGTTAAAGTGATCTCCCCTCAAAACCTGAGGTCACCGGTTCACAAAACGCAAATAGGACGCCGCCAAAGATGCTAACCCCTCTTCCTCACGAGCCGATCGAACATCGGCGACCTCCCTGGACAATGAAATCGACGCCGTATGACGCCGGAGACATCGTCGGCTGCCGCCGTACAGCCCACATGCGTCGTCGACGCCTAACGCCGTCGAGATGTCGCCGCATGATCTTGCTGTTCGCGCACTCTGATACGGCATTCGACCATTTTCACCCGCATGGGTTATTCCTGGATTAAGCCTGGTTAGCTCTAACACCCAGACTGAGCAACCAAATCGAATAAGCCGGTACAGCCAGGGTACCCGGACTGACTTGTGCGTATCATGCAAACAAAGAGGGCCTCAAAGAGAAGTGCCGAAGTAAATAAGTTTGCAAACCTTCAATAAAACACCTTGTGAGGCATCGCTTTGTTCACAAACGGCTTCTTCTTTTTTATTTATTTCCGTGTCAATTGTTCACAACATGTCAAACACAGATGAATTATAATATGATCTCGTCGTAATCAAAAAGGGGAAAAACCAACAAAGATAACATTTTCTTAAAAGACCCATTTGGTAAATAATAATAATAATAATAAAATTTATACCGTCACTGAAGGTTCCTCTGGACAAATGAGGACATGCCTTTCTCTACTCATTCCGGCTCTTGGGCCACAGCGATGTCCATGGCCGCCGCATTTTGTTCAATACCACAATGTGGATAGGAAGATGATGGGCCTCCAGAAAGTTGTCAATGACGTCATAGCTACAGCTGGGTAAAAACGGAGTCCGGACTTGCTACGCCTACATCACATGCAGTGCAGCTTAAAAATATATATATATTTTAAAAATTACTCAAAATCCACCTACATGGCGATCGCATTACAGTCTGAATGTCTAGAAAAGAGAAAGGTTTGATGTGACGCACACTCTGGGTATATAATATTTTTAAATTATTATTTTTTAAAAAAATTAAAATTATTCTCAAAATATCTTAAGTTGAAATGTAAATCACCTCACTATTTGATTATTTTAAAAAATTAAAAATAAAATGAATCAATTTTTAAAAGAATAGATTCGATACTGTTCAGTCAATCTGATTTCTTTTTTTTTTAATTTCTCTTTGAATAATCTATCGGTGATCGTGGGCTGGGCCTTTCGAGGCCTTTGCGTGGATGGATCACATCACACATAGCACCTCTTTCCAATCAAACACGGCCCTCAAATTCTCTCCATTTCCTGGAGGCGGCATTCTTGCAAGCTCCTCTGGCTGTCCCACCAGTGTGGGGCTACAACGATCCTCCATGATCCACCATATGTCAGCAGCGCTGCAGCCGCAATCTCTGCAAGGTCCTATCCTGCCTGCTGCGACGTTCACCAGTAATCCCCACACGAGCACTGGCCGCCCTCGAAGTGATGGAACCGGCGCGCATCCCTCAGGATGATCCTTCGCCCGGTGAATGCAGAGATGACCTTCGCGGCCCGGTGGCAGTCCGCGCAGACGCGCAAGTTCTTCGTCACCCGTATCGGCTCACCGGGCTTCAGGTTGATCAGCGCAAAAGCGATGGCGAGCCTCTCGCTGTGCCTGCTCAGCTTGCCTGCCTTCACCTCCTCGTCCACATCGTGGAGCACCAGGTTGGTGTCGGCGACGTAGCCGGCCGCCCTCATCCTCTGGCCCAGCTCCTCTAGTTTTGCATGGATCATGTCTGCCTGAGGATGGGACTCGTCGGCTGCATAGAATTCATGAATAATGCCATTGAGGTAAACCCAGCTGCAACCGGGGGGTTTCTGTAGCCCTCTTGATCTCATCAGTCCCCTCACTCTGGTAACATCTTTCCATCTCCCTTTCGCGGCGTAGAGATTCGAGAGAAGTACGTAGTAGCCGGCATCCTTGGGGTCCAATTCGAAGAGCTTTTCGGCGGCAAAGGCCCCCAGGTCCATGTTGTTGTGTATCCTGCAAGCTCCAAGCAGTGCACCCCATACGGAGAGGTTGGGTTTTGTCGGCATCCGCTCGATGAAATGTAGGGCCTCGTCAAGCTTTCCCGCCCGGCCCAGCAGATCAACCATGCAGGCGTACTGCTCGGCCTCCGGATTCAGCCCGTAAACCGCCTCCATCTGCGTGAAGTAGCGCCAGGCTTCGGCCACCAGTCCCCCGTGGCTACAGGCGGAGAGTATTGACGTGAATGCTGTGTTGTCTGGCCTGACTCCTTCATCCGTAACCATCCTTTCAAACAGCTCTATGGCTGCCTCTGGCTCCCCGTTCATGCCGTGCCCAGAAATCATCGTGCTCCAAGTCGCAAGGTCCTTCTTCGGCATTCCCTCGAACATCTCCCTCGCCAGCTCTACGATCCCACATTTGGCGTACATGTCCACAAATGAAGTGCCCAGGATCAAGTCCATCTCGATCCTGTTCTCCACGACGTAGTCATGGATCACCCTTCCCATCTGCATGGCGCCCAGATCCGCGCATGCAGTCAGCGCTCCCACCATTGTGATCGTGCTCGGTCTCAGCCCAACAGATGGCAGCTTGAAGAAGAGGTCTAGTGCTTCCCTTGGACACCCATTTCTAACGAACCCTAATATCATACTGTTCCAAGAACCCATCTCTCTCCTTGTCGGCACTTCGTCAAACACCTTCCTCGCGTCACGAACGCTCCCGCAACCCATGTACATATCAATCAAGGCAGCACCGACGATCTCTTCACAGGACAAACCCATCCGTATCACAAGCCCATGGAGCATCCTCCCTTCTACGGGCCACTCGGAAGCCATTAGCATGCTCGTAAAGGTGATGCCGTTTAATTCCAGCCCTTCAAGCTGCACTTCCATAAACACTTCCCAAGCCTCCGCGTTCTTGCCACACCGGACGTGCCCATTGATCATAGAATTCCAGGTGACCAGGTTTTTGCATGGCATGGAGGAGAAGACCCGGGTGGCGGAGTCCAAATCCTCCAGCTTGGAGTACATGAACACTAGCGAAGAGTTCACTGACACGTCCTCTCTCGAGCCGTCCGCCGACTTCAGGACAAGCGCATGGATCGCACGGCCGAGTCCGGACTCCCCCACCCGCCCACTGGCGGGGATGGTGCTCGAGAGCGCGTTCCTAGAAGCAGGAACGTCGGCGTGCCTCATGTGGGCGAAGGCCGAGAGGGCGCGGACGTAGTTGCCCTGCTTGGCGAACCCGGTGATCAGCGAGTTCCAGGTCGCGACATCTCGCTCAGCCCCTTTGTCGAACACCTCTTGGGCGTTTTCCGGCAGCCCGAACTCGGCATACATGCAGACGAGCGCCGAGGTGACGTAGGGGCATCCGGAGAGGCCCCGCTTTACGGCGAGTGCGTGGACGGCCAGCCCGGCTGCCAGGTCCGACACGGCGGCGCAGGCGTTGACGACGACAGGGATGGTGAACTCGTCGGGGACAAAGCCCCCAAAAAGCATGCTGCATAAGAGTTCGAGGCACTGCCGGTGCTGCCCGACGGAGGCGCAGGCCTTGAGAAGGAGGTTCCAAGTGAGGACATCGGGCTTGTTGATGCCAGCGAAGAGGGCGCTCGCGGCGGCGGCGTCCGAGGAGGAGGCGGCGTAGTGGGCATGGAGCCGTATGGCGAGGCGGACGTCGTCGTGGAGGCCGCACTTAAGCACCTGGGCGTGGACGGCCCTGGCTACTGTTGGATGCTGGCAGGCGCGGTCCAGAAGGGTTTCTAGGCGCGTGTGCAGGTTGAAGGGACGGCTGCTGCTGGCGGTGGCGGCGGTGGTTCGAGCGAGGACAGGAGGAGGCGGCTGAGAGGGAGCAGGGAAGAGAAGAAGCATGGGCGAGAGAGGGCCGCAGGTGTTCGAGGACATGCCGGAGAGATAGGGCGACGATTTCTGCCGACAAGTGGCCATTGCATTGGTATGTGTTTTGACGAACGTGCCCTTTTAAGATGGCGCATTTACGCGCGCATCCGCATTAAATTGGGATAATTACATATATACACTTAAAATCTTATGCATTCTACTCCATACTCTTATATTCTTGATACTATCATTTATACCCTCAAATTAAGGAATAACATTCGATTATGCTCCTCATAATCTAACACCCTCAAAGTCGACAAAATATTCTATTGAACATATAAAATATAAGGTTTTAAAGGAGTATACAAGATAGTATGAAATATTATAAGGATATATGTCATTATCATAATTATGTGAGAATGTTAAACAAGGGTGGATCATTCTTTTCTTCGTATTAATCTAGCTAAACTTAAATTAAACAATTTGTTAGTAATAACAGGGGCATGTGTACGATGAAATATGACTATTACGGTCATAGACATGCCGATATAAATAATATAGGGGTATAAAGTAGAATATACAAGATGTGAGGGGTACTGATCACGCAAAAGTTCGTCGTTTAAAACACACGTATCAATCTTAAAAATTCTAACTCGTACTAGATGAAAGTAAGACGTAATAAAGTGATGAGAAGGGTCGATTCCACAGGGAAGAATAGATTTTTAGAGTTAAAAATTTTGGAGTCCTTTGGAAAACACTTGTGATTTGGCTTTGCTTAAAGAAAATAGTGAAATGATGAACAAACCAAACACTTAATTGAAAACACTTATGACTATGCGCCTATGCTATAGAAAATAATTACATGAAGTGAAAAGAAGAGATAGAAGGAGGAGGTAGAGAGGGTAGAAGATCAAGAACTAGATCAAAAGAACAACTCCTTTCATTAACTTAAAAGAAAGAGTACATGAAGTGCAAGATAAACTTACAACAAATATGTGGCGAGATTATAATGAAGTAAAATGAAATTAAAGTAATAAAAATAAAAGGAGCATGAGGTGTGAAGATGGTAGCAGAAATGGTGACGACGGCGTTGTCCTCTCTTGGCCTTGGATCACGAACCACCTTGAGGAAGATGTCGTCTACACCGGGAGGAAGTCACCTTCGTTGTTGAAGCTACCTTTGGAGGGTGAATAACTTTGAAACCAAAATGAATTAGGGGATGTCCAAGAATAAGAAGTTGAAGAGGGGGAAGAGAGAAAGAACTTTGATGAAGGGCATAGAGAGAGAAAATGTGAGGAAGAGGGTGAAATCAGAGGAAGAAGAGAAGTGGTCTGCACGGATGAACAGTAATTGTGTAGAAAAAATTGAACTGAGGAGAATTAAAAATAACTTAAAAACGTGATAGAATTAGAGGAAGTGGTAGAAGAATAAAATCTAGATCTACAAGAGAGGAAGAACTTTCATGAAGAACTCAGATAGAAAAGAAGAGCAGAATGACTTTAAAATGGAGGAATAATAGAAGCTAGCATCTCGGATGAACAGTACAATCACAGGAAAGCAAGTTGAAAAATGAGAAAAAACTTACAAACCAGAAAGAATTAGAAGATGGTGTAGAAGAAGAAATTATAGAACACTTAAAAACAAAGATCTTTTATGAAGACAACAAGAGGATAAAATGACTAGAAAGTAGAGAAATAAGGGGAAGAACAGAGAGAAATACTACTTCACAGATGAATATGATAGTATAGTGAAAAATACGAAATAGTTTAAAAACTAGAAGGATTTAGAAGATGATGCAGAAGAAGAAGTTGTAGAGCATTTAAAATTAAAGAACTTACATGAAGAGTGTAAGAGTAGAAAACGAACCGAAGGGGGAGAAATCGGTGACCTAAGGTTGGGAGAGAAATTACCAAAAGAAGAACTCTCCTTCACCTCCTTGTCATGGGCTATTTATAGGGAAAGTTGGGTCAATGGAGGGTGGAGATTGTATCAAAATGAGATGGATGGCTGGGATTTAGATAGAATATGATGTATGAGGAAAAGAAAAAGGAGGTGTGCACCCCTTTCTTGGACTTTGGGCACCCCCTTTCCAACTTTGAATCTCATTTTCAAACATTGAATGTCATTTTCCTCCTTTTCAAACTTAAACTTTGAATTCTTCCTTTTCAAACTTTGAATTCAAAATTTTAAACTTTCTTTTCTCTCCAGCCAAAATATTTTGAATTCTTTATTTGACTCGGTCAAAATGGTGATGACCGTTTTACCCCCGGCTTCTTTTGCAATTACCTTCGGTGTCCTGCACACACATAATTATGATTTAGTCCAGGAATGTTACCATAATGTGCACATGAATCACAATTACTCATAATTATGTAATGGAGAATTAATGTTCATGACTCTCAACTTCATTTTATTGAATAAAATCGTCAAATTAATTAATTTACGTGAAAGGTCCAATCTACGTGCGAAGTTGAGATTAACGATAGATCATGCATAATTGCCTAATTATATGCACATAAAATGGTGTACATGCGATGAATTATCATAGAAAATGGATGATTATCAGGTATGCATATAATTTTCCCATTTAAACTTTATATTTACACCTATAATGGTAAATGTAAAATAAATGAAATAAAAAATCTTGGAAACATTTGGATAAATAATATTCTAATTATTAAGTCGTGCAACTCAAAATTTTAAGACCATTTAAACATCATATTCATCTTTTTTACGTTACTCTAATTTTATTATGGGTTTGAAGCAAGTAGTTATCTCCCGCCACTTTGATCATAGGTTAGGATGAGTTAACCTATGTGAACCCGCGATGAACTATTTTTGGATTTTTCATATTTTTAGTTTGGTATCTATTCTACCCAGAGTCGGGTAGGGTATTCTTATAAGAGAGGTGGAATGAGTTATCTTTGGATTAAGAGCCTTAACCTTATCCGGTCCCGAGTTGTGTATTTTGACTCTCAAATTTGAATAATTCATCCACCCACGAATAACTCATCCTAACTCGCCTTATTCCGTTATCAAAATGGCCCGACGTCACAATTTAAAATTAAGGTATGTTATTTGACAAAGAAATTCCTTATTTGGTTTAACTTAATCTAACCAATTCTCCAGAGTTTTGGAAGGGCAATATGAGGCCCCTGCAGTGGATGCCAATTATTGCTTCCCACCTGCATGGCACAATGATGCTTGTAAACAAATGTATTTCTTTTCATGATTAACATACTTTTCTAATGCTTTAGGATGAATCAAACTTGACCTTAAGTTCGGAAACGCCATGAGGAGGAAGACGAATGTCAGATGGAGAGACATGTAATCCCACGTGCTCTTCCTGATTTCTTCTCTCTATGGAATCGCCATATACATTTGTCATCATCTGTGGAGCAGACACAGACCTCTATTTATAGAGAGGAGGGATCAATCCAGAGTTTTTACTTAATTGGGTCTCCTACGTATAATCGGAAGCCCAATGCCATATATAGGTTAATTAGGCCCATTAAGCAATATCCACTTGGCCTTAAATGTTCATCTAAAGTGTGCAGTCCAATAATGCCATGCCATGGCCAGGAGACCATTGATGGTGATAAAGTTAATGCAGCATCTCTTTTAAAACTGGGCCTTTCATGTTCATAATTCCGAGTGCAATTTTCTGCAGTTCTTCTTAAAGAGGAATTGTCTCGAGGGGATAACTTCTCCCTATGTTCATATAGGGCGGCTTTGACATCGGGGTAAGGGGGTGCCTTAATCGACTCCGAAGGGTCGATTAAGATACTCGGGGTCGGTTAGCCGATTTGTGTGAGGGGGAGGGCGAGAGGAGACGGGGCCCACCGGTTAGCCGGTGTCGACTAACCGGCGGACAACCTATTTGTCAAACAGGGTCATAGGGTATGTTTGCTAATCGGAGTCGGTTAGCGACCCCCATGGATCGCTTGCGCTAACTCTGCCCGGTTAGCAAAGCGGCTCATAAAGATTCATTAACATCAGTGAAAAGGCACCGTTTCAAGAAGCTAGCCATGATGCACCATTTAGCAAACTTTGATCTATAGCAATAGCTTATTACACATAGTGATCTAAAATGTGCATTTCTTTTACAACTTCATTCCTTTTTTGGGGGGAATAAATAAACCAACAAATATTATTTTATTGTTTTTCAAAAAAATCGATTTTACTGGTCTGAGGGTCTGTAAGTGGAAAGCTTCCATGGCACACTGAGGAAGAACACCTGCCCAAGAGGAGCTGGAGTGGGCCTCCTCCTCCTCACAAAGAACAGCTCCATCCCATCGGGAACCTGGGATTCTCCGACACCAGGATTCCCTGTTCCGTTGTGCTCCTCGCAATAGTTGCAGTGGCTGCACAGCATGCAGCAGCAGCTTTTGTAGCGTGCGCAGTGCGCTTTGTCCATGGGGAAAAGAAGGGAACCAAACGAGAAATCTATGCATCTCTTTTCCTGCTCTTCCGTTCTTCCTTTCCCCGTTCTCTTTTTTTATGAGTTCGCAACACAACACTCCCTTTGTTGATGATTACTTGTGCTGGGTCTGCATGCATTCATCTTATAATCCTCTCTCTCTCTCTCCACTCCCTTTGTTGATGATTACTTATGCTGGGTCTGCATTCACATCTCTCTCTCTCTCTCTCTCTCTCTCTCTCTCTCTCTCTCTCTCTCTCTCTCTCTCTCGTATATGGTGAAAGTAGAGGACTTTGAAATCAAAGGTTTGAGAAATTAAGAGTGGAGCCAAGATCTCTCGTTAAGAATTAAAGCTTGAAATGGGTAAGTCGTTTGACTCATATATTATTATTTTTTAAAAAATAAAATGCAGGAGTAATAAAATATTAATTCATCCCACTCAGAAAGAAAAAATTCTGCATTAGATTTATATCTGATTTTTGATCTTCATTTTACTGTGAGACTATTCTGCAATGTAACCCAAGACAGGCTGGGAATCAAACAGGTCATAAATTTGGGTCTGTTTGTTTGCGGAATAAGACTCTGGTAATCGGTATACTAGCAGGGTTCGCCGACTCGCTGGATCGTATCGAATCGAGATCTTCCTGATCTGATACGATACGGCCAAGTCACATCCGACTCGGCCCTCTCTCTCCTTCTCTCTTCCTCTCCCCTACTCACCCCCTCCTCTCTCTCTCTCTCTCACACACACACTATGACTAGACCCGACTCGACCGATCCTGGAGGTGATCCGCAGGGTATCGAGTTTTGTCAGATACGGTACGGGACGCCCGAGTTAGCCCGAGTCGAGCCGAGTCGGCAAACCATATATACTAGTGTCCTATTCCTCCTATTTTGTTCGTTGACGTAGATCCAATATTTTGCTCTGTATCTGGGTTAAGAACTAGTATCCGAGTTAAACATGTTCTAGTGAAAAGTTGGAATAAGTTAACCCGGATACGATCAAAGTAATATTATTTATTTGTTAATATACTCTAACCCTAATTATGATATCCCCCTAACCTATGAATATGGCCGAAGAGTGTGATACTTTCTGTATATACCTGACAACTACTCTGCAATGCAGCTCCATGCGATGTGACGAGCCTCCCATGCTTCCCATCTGAGTGAGATGGAGGCGTGGTGCAATCCTTCGAGGCCCCCCTCTACAGACAGGGGTCACTTTCGGCGACCCTTACTCTTTTTTTTTTATTAAAAAATCAGCTTTCTGCAGCAGCCAGAGGAGAGGAGCCATGACACCGATGGCCACCCGGCTTTGGCCCCAACCTCATGAGATCTCCAAAGAAGACAAGCTGGTCTTCCCCTTCCACAGGCCGCCCGCAGTGGGAGACCCCCCCTCTTTTCTTTCTCGACGAAGGCCTGGCCAACCAGCTGGAAGTGTGTTTGGGACGTCCCTTTTCATCTGCCTGATACATGTGCTCCTCCCACTTTGCCATGAGCAGTCACACCTCACAAGCAAATCCAAAGGACCACTCGGATGGATGGCTCAGTGTACATCCATTTAGGCAGCATGCATGGTGCTCTTGTGGCTTGAAGCTTGCTTGGGTGCTTTGCCTGCCAGGGCAACAAGAGTTCTGATATTGCAAGCAGGGGCATTTTGGAGCCAGATTTGACTGATGGGTGTCCATAGAAATTAAGCAGTCTGTGTTTATCGATGAGACAAAGCACCACCTCTATGGTATGATGTGAAGGAGCATTGCAAAGATATATCTTAGGCGCCCTCTTTCACTGTCAATTTTTTTTTAAAACTCATGGATCTATGAGAGTTTATTTATTTTCGGGTGCTCCTCGCAAGTTGCCGGCACGCAAAGAGTTTATTTTATCGTGATGAAATTTTTGAATTTGAAATGGTCACCTGTACATACAAAATTGTTGCATTTGTGTGGAAGGTTAGTCTCTTACTTGGAGAGAATACTTGCTCAAATTATAATACCATATTTTCCAACCCATTCTTTGCCACAAATATTATGGGGCCATTTGCACGAGGGAATCATCTCAAAGCTACTGTTTGAAGTGACTTTTTTTATAATTGAGGAGGGTAAAATCGACATGGTCTATGTGCTGTCCATTGACAGCAGGCCCACGTCGGCCCAAGGTCCTTAACGCGCATGATGGACCCCCGACGACCACGGCCCATGACAAACGACCCAATAGAGCCGGCCATCGGATTCGCCAGCCCACGAAGGGCACTAACCTGGGCATGTCAGACGCTGGACGACCCTCCGGCAACTGAATGTTACTCCCGCTATCATCGACCTCGACTCCAATAAAGGCAAGCATGTCCCACGGGTGCCGTGAGACTCGCCTAAAGGCCGCCCGACTCTGGGGGAACGGATGTCCAACGGGAAACTCCCCACGATCGCGGGGAGACGTTATCCCACGACTCACGTACTTCCCTGCTAAGAGATAGGCCTCACCGCCAGGACAACCCCAGATATAAAAGGGACCTCCCGCTAGGGACAAGGGACACGGGACACACGAACACGGCAAGAGAGACTCCGACACAGGCTACAACATGTTGACAGTTCCAGAGAGCGACTTCTACAGAGGAGAGCCCGGTCCGTTTCCGAGCATTCTTCCAGTCTAGCAAGCACTCTCCGAGCACTCGCTGGGCGTGACGAGCACTCCTCCAGAAGTCCGACCATCACTCCAGGCTTGATCTAACGACTCTCATCCTAATCTCTCTACCCTGCCCTCTCTTGATCCTCATTCACCGAGGTCTTAACTTAAGCATCAGAGGGCCGTTGTCCCCTGAGATAACGCTCATGACTCCTTCTGACGTCGTTTCTCTGGTGGTTGCAGGCTTCCACGGGTGGTCGGATGATCTTCCCCAACAAACAAATATTAAAAGTTTGATTCGAGATTCGAGAGATCATTTTCTCGCCTCTACGATAATGAAAGATGAGATACACCGGATCAGAGGACCGTACATCTCTTCGTGAATATATGACAAAGAAGAATGTGCTACATTTGGAAAGGCTTAGAGGGGGCGGGAGAGGGTATTTTTTTTCGAAATCTCCAACCCCCATGAGTGTTCACAAATGAGTTACTATCTCGTCAGATTTTCAAAAGGATTGATCATAAGAGGGAAGAGAGAGAGAGAGAGAGAAAAGAGAATTTTAAAAATTCTACAGAGCTGACGAATACCAATATCTCTCTCTTGCTTTACGGAATCATGAAAAGAATTCAGATTCCCTGATCAATACCAAATGCTGCACAGACTTCCCGATACAATTGGATTGACATGGGGGGCTTTTCTGAGGGAGGTGGGAAGGAGGGGGAGCCATTGGAGGGAGGGGTCACGGTGGGCTTCCCCTCTTCCTCATTTCTTCCTTCTTCTTCCTCCCACCGGTTGGTCATCAAATTCTCTGTTCTAATCATCACCATCACCAGACGCCCTTACCAACCACCACCCCCACCGTCGACCGAGGCCTACCACCACGTCCCCCTCGGCACCATCCCGTGCTGCTCCCCACTTGTCTTTGGGCCATCCCCATGCGGTGGTGCGCTTGTTGTCCCCTTCCTCCTCCTCCTCACATCAAAACACCACCCCCCTCTACCGTTAAACAGTCAAATCATATATGTGTGCCCCCCTCATCGACGGATTTGATGACTCTAGACTGTCCGATTTGGACTTATTAAATGTGGGTACGTCCACAGGTTTAGATGTCTCCATTCTTTTGGGTGGGGCTTCCTTCCTTGGCTTGGATGGATGGAGATGTGTCATGTTGTGTGTGGGGTTGGGAATCCCTTCAAATGAGCCATCATTACTACCACCATTATCACCACCAGTCGCAATGCCTCCCTTGTGAAGATCGTGTGTAAATCAGCCGAGGTGAGTGACGTGGGTCGAGCACGATTTGAATATAAAATAAGTCATCTTAGGCTATGCTCGAATTAGAAGTTTTATTAATGGTTGAGAGACAAACCCAAATCCATTTTTTTGTTCTTTCCGGTGGTGTCGAACTATTAAGTTCATTGAAGAGTCACTTTGATAATAAGTTGAGATAAGATAATCTTAGGCCGCCTTTGGGAAGGCAGGTCGACCTTGGCTCTTGAGCTCAAATCCCCGACAATCTTTAATTTTTACGGAACATTCACTATGTGCCTCGATTTTTGAGTTGAGAGAAAATTCGGAGGTAAGAGAATATAAGCACAAGAAGGAGCTGGGATTGTTATTCTTGAGAAGTAGGTGTTGAGAAGATTTTAAAGATTTTAAATGATTATAAATCCTGAACGAGTCAGAGATTTATACACTGGGAAGATTTTTCTGAGAATGGAGAAATCGACTCTCTTCTCGAACGCGGCCTTAGTGGGTTTGCCATGGGATATTCTTAGATTTTCATATTTTTTATTTGGTACGTATCTTACTTGGTGAGATATGGTCGATCAAATCCCAAATATCTCATGAGGAAGGAGTTCGAATGAGTTTAAACTCGTCAAAGGTTATCTCAATCAACGGAGAGGATATGTCCGTGATTCCATATATAGGAGGCGGTTCCTATGAGACGGAGATGGTCGACGACAGGCTTTTATAAATAGACGTTTCATTTGAGAAGAAAATACAGACACAAAAGAAGTTTGTCATTGGAGCCCCTAAAATTTTTCTTCCGCTACCTCTCTTTTCTTCACTACTCGTGGTCGGATGAGGTATTCATGTGAGAGAGATGAAATGAGTTAACTCCAAGTTAAGAATCTTAATTTTATCGGATCCCGAGTGGTGTATTCTGACTCCCAAATTTGAATAACTCATCTACCAACGAGTAATTCATCCTAACCCGCCTTATTACGTTATCAAAGTGACCGTTAGCCCCTTGTTAATTTGTAAGTGTTATCAAACGGTTGAGGAAGCACAGATGGCCCTCATCTCCACACATGAACCAAGATACGAATGAAATCCAAGTAAGCTATTAAGTGTGAGCATCTAGTAAACAAAGTTAAAGTTTCATTCAAATCTATTCATTTACCAAGGACTTCATCTGATAACATTTCGTACAACACAATAAGAAATCGAATGTAAAATTTAAAATTTCAAGTAATAGATTTTAATGTTTTCAAATGCCATCTAGATAAGCAAACTTTCCTAAAGTTTCATCGAACTCATTATAACGAGGTATTCACTGCCACTCAAGCATAAACAAAGCAAAAAAAGTCACTGACTCTGCAATGGTGAGATTATTTGAGACAGATTCCCAGAAGATAAATATGATCTAAAAAGATTTAATTATCCAAGAGATGAAGACTCAAAATATTTTAGGGTCACTTTGATAACAGGTTAACATAAATTATTCGAGATGGGTTCGGATGAGTTATTACTTAGATTTTCTCTTTTTGAGTTTGATAACTTGTTCTTATCTTGAGAATAACTCATTTCACGTGAAATAGTAGAATAAATTATTTTTAGAATAAGGACCTTAATCCTAATCGACCCCAGATAACTTAATATTGTTACCAAATTTGATTAAGGATGAGTAGATAAAATAACTCATCTTACTCGCCCTTATTATGTTATCAAAGGCGTCTAAAAAATAAGAGCACTCAAAAGTCTCACATTAAAATGTTGGGACTTGATCATGCAAACCTTGATGGACAACAGTTCAACAAGATTCAACCCTGTTTCCATTCTCTCTCTCCTTGTTTTCCTTGACAACTCAGTTCCAATGATGGACAAACAAGCCTGGTAATAAACCTCAGATATCTTACTTGGTGAGATATGGTCGATCAAATTTCAAATATCCCGAGAGAAAAGAATTCAAAAGAGTTTGAACTCGTCAAAGACTATCCCAATCAACGGAAAGGAAATGTCCGTAAATCCATGAGAGACGGTTCTTATGAGACAGAGATGGTCGACGGTAGGTCTTTATAAATAGACGATTCGTTTGAGAAGAAAATACAGACAAGAATGAAGTTTGTCATCGGAGCCCCCAAAATTTTTCTTCCCCTACCTCTCTTTTATTCACTACTTACGGTCGGATAAGGTATTCATGTGAGAGAGGTGAAATGAGTTAATCTAGAGTTAAGAATCTTAACCCTGTCCGACCTTGAATGGTGTATTCTGACTCCCAAACTTGAATAATTCATCCACTCATGAATAACTCATCCTAACCCACCTTATTACGTTATCAAAGTGACCCTTAGTGCCTTGTTAATTTGTAAGGGTTATCAAACGGTTGAGGAAGCACAGGTGGCCCTTATCTCCACACATGAACCAAGATATGAATGAAATCCAAGTAAGCTATTAAGTGTGAGCATCTAGTAAACAAAGTTAAAGTTTCATTCAAATCTATTCATTTAACTAAGACTTCATCTGATAACATTTCGTACAACACAATAAGAAATCGAATGTAAAATTTAAAATTTCAAGTAATAGATTTTAATATTTTCAAATGCCATCTAGATAAGCAAACTTTCCTAAAGTTTCATCGAACTCATTATAACGAGGTATTCGCTGCCACTCAAGCATAAACAAAGCAAAAAAAGTCACTGACTCTGCAATGGTGAGATTAATTGAGACAGATTCTCATAAGATAAATATGATCTAAATAGATTTAATTACCCAAGAGATGAAGGCTCAAAATATTTTAGGGTCACTCTGATAACAGGTTGGCATAAATTATCTGAGGTGGGTCCGGGTGAGTTATTACTAAGATTTTATCTTTTTAAATTTGATAATTTACTCTTACTCTAGAAATAACTCCCTCCACGTGAAATAGTAGAATGCGTTATTCCTACAATAAAGACCTTAATCCTAATTGACTCCAGATAATTTAACTTTGTTACCAAACTCAGTTAAAGATGAATAAGTGAAATAACTCGTTCTATTCGCCCTTATTATGTTATCAAAGTTGCCTAAAGAACAAGAGCACTCTAAAGTCTCACGTTAAAATCTTGAGACTTGATCATGCAAGCCTTGATGAAGGACAACAGTTCAACAAGACTCAACCCTGATTCCATTCTCTCTCTCTCCTTATTTTCCTTGACAACTCGGTTCCAATGATGGACAGACAAGCCTTGTAATAAACCTTAGAATCTCAAGCCACCTGATATTTAACAAAAGAAGGGGGTTTTGTATATAAAGTTATGATTAAAATAAAAACCACAAATTTATTAGTATTGCACTTCAATTTGCAAATGCATTCGTTAAGAATGCTGGAGGCGTCCGAAAGAATACAAAATAATCTTTCCTACACATATCTACACTCCCTTTAGACGCATGAATTATATAATTATATAACGATAGTTTTCATGTAAAAAATTCTTTATAATTTTATATAATTACATAACCATTTTATTCTTTATATAACAACACCAACAATAATAATAATAATAGAAATAATAAGTATAATAATATATAATTTATTTTATATTTTATATAAATAATATAATATATAAAAATAAAAAAATAATAAAAATAAACAATATACTGCAACAAGGATTACTATTGTTGCAAAACCAGATGGACACTGCAGTTTTAATCACATAGCTAACCATTGGAGTCTAAATATCTTTACTAAAGTATGGACTGCAATGCCGTTTTAAATTTTAATCACATAAGTAACCATCAGAGAGTCCACAAATATCTTTACTGAGGTATGGAAAGGACCCCCATCTCCAAATGAAAGGTCACAATTCATAAAGATGGTCATTAGGCCCGGTAATTATCAGTTTAAAATTTAAACCGAATTCGTATTCGTTTAATCCGATAATTATCCGAATAAAATATCCGACGGATAATTTAATCGGATATCAGATATCCGATTATTAATCGGATACGAATTCGGATATTGAGATATCCGTGTCGGATATTATCCGATCGAATATAAATATGAGTTTTTTTGATATTATACATGAATCACTTTAGGTTGGCTCTCAGATTTTTTAGTTAATAATCATATTTTATATTTATTATATTTTTAATTCATTACATATATTTATATATTTAAAAACTAAAAAACTATGAATATATAACATATTTTTATATTTAATCGGATGGTCGGATATATCCGAATTCGGATGATATTTGACTATTCGATTACACGTAATCGGATAGTCGGATATATCCGAATCCGGATAATATCCATCGGATTCGGATTCGGATAGTGGCAAAAATACACTCTAATAGAATGTGTCGGATTCGGATATTCGACCCATTATAATCGGATACGAATTCAGATATCAGACTATCCGTTCCGTATCCGCTCCGTTTACAGATCTAATAGTCATGCAACTACACCTGACAGTAACACTTTTGTGCAGAGTAAGTGGTGCATGGGCAGTAGATAATAATTATTATTATTATTATTATTATTATTATTATTATTATTATTATTACACCTGTCGAAGGGTATCACAAAGCTACCACCGCTGCACTACGTCCCCCCCGACCACTTATGTCGGCATGTTAACCCCTTAATGATTCCTCAGGCCCATTAAAATAAAAATTGACAGCCCCGTGACACCCCCTCCCCCCACTTTGACCATGCTCAGATTATATATATATATATATATATATTAAAACTCTATTGACCGACCGACAGTCTTAATTATGGGGGGCGTCATCTCCACGGCTACAGCCGTGTGTTTGAGAGCCCCGTCCAAACAGACAGACGGTGAGTCTGAGATGAGAGACGAGTTCTTCACACTCGACATCTTTGATTTGATCGGGTGTGATATATATATTTGGGTTAGATCTATACCGATTGTATCTTTAATAAATTAATGTCTCCGAAGACATACATATCTTAGGGTGTCTATTTTGAGATATTATCTCCGTTATGTTCAGAGACGATTAGAGTTTTTTTTTTACTGAAAAAAATTATCAGTAAAAAAAGATAAAATCTTAACCGTCTCCCGATATAGTAGTGATAATATTTCAAAAGAGACACCTCAAATTTATACATCTTCGATCTCCGTCGTGACGTCGAAGTTATAAAGAAAGTCACAAGTTTTTAAGGTTGTATTCGGTGAGATCACGTAGAGGGGGGGTTTGATCTCTAAATTTTTGCAATTCAAAAGTCAAAATAAATATCTCAATGTTGTGTAGAGTTTTTTAAATTTTAGTTTTTTAATATTATATATTATTTTGAAAAACACTTTGAGCTTTGATTTTTTATCAAAATACTTTAGAGAGAGAGAGAGAAATCTCCGTTTGGAGAGTTTTCTCGATTTTTGAAAATGATTGATTTTTCTTACTGTCTCACTCTCTCTTTCTCTCTCTCCAAGTGAAAATCTGACTTTTGAGAAGTTAGATGTGACTTGTGCTCATTTATTTTTATTTTTAAGGATAGAATTGTCGAGATCAAAGGTCACTGTCTAAGGGCCGCTTTGACAAAGAGTTATCGGACGGTTACGTAAACAGATGAGAGAGAATGTCACGGCATGATCCACCTCCTCCTCACACTCATGCATGCTAACCGGGGTCGGTTGGCTTACTCGACCCTTCAGGGGTCGAGTAAGCTAACCCCAATCGATTAGCAAACAGGGTCTAATTGTTTCCCAAACACGTACATAGAGGGATATAGTAACAAAAAAGTGACACTTTTAAAAATGTTGATTTTTTCTTCTCATCTCTCTCTGCACTTTACAAAATTAAAAATTAAAAATTTCGATGTGACCCGGACTCATTTGTCTTAATTTTTCAGAGGGTAAACACTTTCGAGCCCAAGAATTACCACAATAAACCTTACCAAACGCAACAGACATGAACTCTCTGTATTGCATTCATAAGGAGAACGAAAATAACAAGTTAGATGTTATATTGTGATACAAATATGCAAGTCTTAAGTTATTTGTTATCCAGATTCATATGTGATGTTTTCGTATTCATTAATAATTAAGGGTCACTTTTGTAACGAGTTAAGGTGGGTTAGGGTAGATTAACCGGGGTCGGGTGATTTATTCTATGTTTGATACTTTTTTCCTTAACCCAGATCAGATAGGGTTAAAGTGGATTAACTCATTCCACTTAAATAGGTGGAACGAGTTATTCCGCCCAGATTAGGGCCACTTTGGTAAGGGGTTAGATTAAGGGCGGGTGGGCCACCCCGGGTAGACCACCCTCCCTTAACCAAACCCGTTACCAAAGTGGCCCAAAGTGTGTTTGATGTCTTGATTCTCTTCTTGCTGGTAGCACGGAGACTAATCGCTCATAGGAATCACGAAATCACGTGTACGCAGTTGAATGATTCCAAAGGAGGGGGGGGGGAGGGGAGGAGAGGATCCATCTGTTCATCCTATAATTTGTTAACGTCGGGGTGGGGGCTCTTCAGGCGGGCTTTTGTTATCTCAGTAGCATGGTTTGCCGACTCAGGTTGACTCACATGTGTCGTACCGTATCCGAAAAAATTTGATATGATGTAGATCACCCTCAGGATCGGCCGAGTCGGGCCGAGTCACAGTGAGAGAGAGAGAGAGAGATAGGAGATAATGCATGTTGAGTCGGGCCGAATTAATTGCGACTCGAGCGTTAACGTCGGGGTGGGGGCTCTTCACGCGGGCTTTTGCTGTCTCGGTAGCATGGTTTGTCGACTCGATCCGACTCAGGTCGACTCGAACGTGCCGTACCGTATCTGAAAAAATTTGATATGTTGCGGATCACCCTCAAGATCAATCGAGTCAGACCGAGTCACAGTGAGAGAGAGAGAGAGAGGAGATAATACATGTTGAGTCGGGCCGAATTAATTACAACTCGAACGTACCGTATCTGATCAGAAAAGATTCGATCTAATATAGATCACCGAATCAAGGAACCTTAGTCGGTGGTGGAAAAGGAGGGGGGAGTCCATCTATTCATCCTAACCCCCCCCCCCCTAATTTAACATGTTTTGTTTGAGTTCCCCCCCTCCCTCCCCTTCGTTTGTCCACATTGAAATATGTGATAGAAAATAATATTGCACGGGTAGAGATATTCTACTAGATCGAAGCACAGAAATCAACGGGAATTAAGATCAAGAGGATCAAACACAGGTCGAAGCGCGTATTCGCTTTCTTTAGAGTCGTTCCGCCCCTACTCCGGTGCAGATAGGCTTCGCGACGGAACTTCCCCCAAGATACGACGACCCAGAACCGGTGGCGACGCGAAGGTGCACTCCAACTCGCGTTGCCAGGGGCGAACACCACAGAGACTGACGGCTCTTGCAAGAGGAAGAAGACGATGGGAGAGAGGAGTTCGTGAGAGATAGCTTTCGGGTTAGAGAGAACCGAAAACCGTGCCTCTCACAGAAAACGACTCTCTTCAAATACCTCCTTGGGAAGCGACCCTAGACTGAGTCACACACAACCGCCCAAGGAGAGGAATCCGAAGAGACGCGGAGAGAATCCAAGAGACGCGTAGTCAAACGGTCAAAAAATAAAAGAAAATAAAAATAAAAATAAGGCAAGGTAATTCGCGCGTGTGTGAAATAGAGGATACGGGCCAAGGAGCCCACTAGCCCAAATGGGCCAACCTCCATAGTCTCCTCAAAGGTATACACAATAAAGACACAAGTCTCAACTTAAAAATAAATGGAAACTATTTCCATTTTCCAATGTGAGACTAAACAATATAAAGAGAGACTCAAACCTTTTAAAATTTAAACATAAATTCCAACAATACGTACCTCGAGAATTCTAAGAAAACCGTTCCCAACATTTATATAAACAGTAGGCTGTAAGATAGTCCCAAGTTCAATACTCGGTTCTCTCTCTCTATTAAAAAAAATTATCTACTGAAAAAATAAATTATAAAATATGGAACGAACTGAACACCCAATAACTAACGATAATAAGTAGGAATAACATAAGATAATAACAAGCAAAGACGATGGAAAGACCCCACGTCAAATGTTATTTAAGAATCTTCTTTTCCACCGTGGATATTTGTAATTTAAAATAAAGGGTCTTAATATGTCAAATGTTTTTAAATTAAAAAAATAACAAAAGTGGTGCTTGGCATTAGTTCATACAAAGAGTTTACATTGACTTTTTATGTTTCTTTTTTTGCTGACATATGCTTTGACAAATGGACAAATAGCATTAATCCCCACATCAAATAGATATAAAAAAAAACTCAAATTAAGATGTTAGAACGAATTAAGTTAAAATAGAATAATAAATTGAAAATGAAGTAACCTCATGTTATTTTACTTTGGCCAAATGGAGAACAAAATATTGCACACTTCTTTTGAAGGGATTAATGAGAAGCAGCAATTAATTAAGATATCTTGAAAGAGAGCAGACATAAAACTTAGGAGAATGAAGAACCATAGAAGCATACTATATCATACATGTGAAGCAGATAGTTTTAACAAGAAGGCATGTTGAGAAGACTAAGGGGCACACTATATGAAAGAGAAGAGTCCCCTCAAGAGAAAATTTTCATCACAAGTAGTACCCTATGGTCAATTAAAATCATGCTTTGTTGACTTGTACCATGTCAATATCAATATGGGAGTCTGCCAACTTGGATGTTATCAGAGTAAAATTGATATGTTGGGTCATCGATACAATATAATTATTGAGGATGAGGTTGACGGGAGAGGGAGAGGTCGGCGGAGAGGGAGGGTGAGAAGAGAGGAGATGGATATGATATTATTTATATTTAAAATATAATAAAATTATTGTTCCACACTATTAATTTTTAAATTTTTATATTTATTTAAAAATAATAAAAAATGAGTCAGACGAGTAAGTCACGACGCAGTCTTACCATGCAATGTGAAGATGCGAGATCTCGTGTCAAGTCTTGAGCCGTCCGATTGAGGGCGTTCATGAAGTGCAACCACTCCAGCACATGACTCTGCAGAGAGGGAAGAAGACGATCAAGGGGCGCATGGTTGTAACTCCGGGGAAAATCCTCCGATGTCTAAGTTAGCGAGTGGCAGAAACGAGATGCGAGCGGGGGCAGGAGAGAAGAGGGACACGAGATTACTCTCCATCAGTTGAAGTGGCTAAGAGTGAGCTTACCTTTCGAGAGGGGTCCTTTATGTTTATATAACTGCAGGTTCCCTCCTGAGGATAGAGGAGAAACGGGAGCCTGAGGGAGACTTCGTTCCTAACTGGAACTCTTCCCGGTCAGGGACTCTCATCTCCTCTTGATCCTTTCGATCTTCCTTCTCCTAGGTAACAACGTAACCTTCACTTGGATAGGAACTAGCAGCGAGGAATTCGCCCTAGCCTACCTAGGAATCTTGATACCGAACTAATCCACATAGGATAAAGGGGAGGGCTCCCCTCTCCTAGGTCGGGGGCTCAGGCACGGGACAACCGTTGTGATACTCTTCCAACCTTAGGATTGCTCGAGCAAAACTATCTGTAGACATTTCGTGAGAGCGGGGAGGCCATCGGTCGGGCGATTTAGGTCGTATGTATAGTGGGCCGCGAATCTTCCTCTCTCCTAACCGAACATGACAAACTACGTGTACATAGTGGGTCGCGAATCTTTCCCTCTCGTAATCGAACAAGACAAACTATAATCCAAACAAGCCCTATATTATTTTTTTACATCTTGTAGATGAAATTCTGACTAATTCACTAAATACTAAAGACACGTTTGCACGAAAAATACAAGTAAAATATGACGTTTAAAAATATATACATAAACTTCGAGGGTCATACGACAAGTTCCTCAACGAAACGTGACTCAGATTCCTCGTAAAGAAAAGGGACGATGCGAGATCACCGTCGTAGAAGCTGACGGCTGATGTGAGCTGGACTCGTGCTGTTCGTGACGGCAAAAACCTGAAGATCTCGCATCATCGTGCGGTGTACACACAAATTCCCCCCCCCCCCCCCCTCCCACAGTACCCACGTTTCCATCCTCCTTTTGTATGTTGCCCATTACATAAACAGACAAACACCCCGTAGGCTTTTAAAATAAGGATATATATATATATATATATCTTTATAAAACTTAATTTTGTCAAATATATGTATTATATGAATATATTATTATAAATATTTTTCATTTAAATAAAAATGTTACGATTATCTGTCGTCGATCAAAAAAGAATATTATGTGAAATATATCGTGTACGGTCGTTAGATCCAAGATATATTTGACAAAATCAAATTTTATAGGACTATATATATAAAAATCTTACTCTTTAGTTGAAACTTAACTCGAGTTAAATATATTGGAGTTACGACGAGGGTATAATCGTGATATTACTTATATTTTAAAGATATTCATGATAATATGTTCATACAAAAGATATATTTGACAAAATTAAATTTATGAAGATATGTGTGTAAATATCCCTTTAAAATAAACAGAATTTTTTAGATTTACACCCACCAGCGATCAAGTATTTTTTAATTATTTTTCAATTGGAGCTAATTGGAGTTGACATGCAACCAAGGGCGACTTCTACGGTGAAAATTGCCCCTTAATACTTTTACCATTGGCGATTTCACAGTTCTCATATTTTGTTTTAATGCAAAAATATCCGACCTTCCAAACGAGTCACACTCAAATAGGACATTTTTCTCTAGCAAAGTTTGCTTATTGATCACTGTAGGGTAATAAAACCATGTTTAAATAGAGAACATAGAGGATTTATTCTTATTTACATTTAATCATCGAAGGTACGATAGCTCGGAATTTACTAAGATTGCGCTAGAAAAAAAGATGAGATTTTTATATGAAAATTATTGTTAGAGTTGAATTGATGTGGCACAGCCCAAAGACCACTAAATATGATGAGATGACCTTAGGACTTAGACTCGCAAGCATACAAGCGCTCAATGATTCTCACGATGACGATTTTTGCTCACTCGGCTCACACGTTCACCCGGTGGGTCCGGGAGATGATGGTGAGGGTCCGAGGTGGGACCCAATTATCCTAATGGACTTACAATGCTAAGGCTGACCCCCAATGGGCCTGGGAGACCCAACTTTGTGGGTGGCTGGTGCAGACACGCCATTCCTGACGTCTCCTGAGAAAGTCTCATATTACTATACGACGCCCCGCGACGGCTTACGCATTTTGAATCACTCGAGTGCTTCCTTTTCTCGGGTCTTCTTCTGCCTTTTTCGGCATCCGGAATCGTCTCGTCACGGCATTCGGACGGCATCAAAACCAGTCAGACGCATCAAGAGATTCCGGAACCAAGATGTTGACTACCGGGCGGCCGCCGATTGAGGACCCGGGTGGGTCTTAATGGGGGCGTCCAGGCCCCTGGACGCCCCCATCTTTTTAATTTATTTTATTATTTTATCAGGGCCCAAAAATAAATAAAAATATATATATTTTAGTGGAGGCGTCCAGGCCCATGGATGCCTCCATAAAAACTAATAATAATAAATATTTATAAAATGCCACTTGGCATAAAAAAAGATAAAAAATAATTAAATATATATATATATTAATGGAGGCGTCCAGACCCCTGGACGCCTCCATAAAAAATAAATAAAAAAAATTAAAATGCCAGCCCTGGTATAAAAGACAAAAAATAATAATAATAATATATTTATGGAGGCGTCCAGGCCTCTGGACGCCTCCATCAACTCCCTCACGGGCGCCGGCTACCGAACGACGGTTTGTCGTGTGTGAAAAAATCCAAATATAGAGACGTCCGGTCAGCTGGACGCGCCCATTTCTGAATCACGAGGCGCCGCTCACAAAACCACGCGTTGTGCCGAACCGCGTGCGGCCGTCGTCGGCTTTCGGTGGACCTGCTTGAGGCGTCCGGGACCTTGGACGCCTCCACATAAGTATTCCAAAAAAATCAATAAAAATAGAATAAAATATTATTTCGGCCCTGATGGAGGTGTCCAGGGTCCTGGACGCCTCCACCCTCCGGAGCTCTATAAATAGAGCCCCACCCCCTCAGTTCTGGGAGAGCTCAGAAGTGATCCGATAGGCTGCCGGAGCCCAGAGGCTACGAAGTCATTTTCTAACCCGTGGGTTCTTTTGTAGGTGGAGATTCTGTCGGCTTCTCGGGTGCTCACGCTCGCGAGAGGAAGGTCGTCTTCATCACCGCGCTTCCACGTCGTCCCCACGCTGCCGAGCTCCGCCGGATTTCACCCTCGGCTCATCCAATAAGTATTTTCTTCCCCTTTTTCTTCGTAGTTCTTTTGCATTCATCATCTCGCATCCTCTATCTCCCTTCATAAGGGCGCCTCTTCTTTTATACTTCTTGCATCCATCATCTCATTTTCCTCCTACTCGAGTCCGAGAGGGATTTAAAAGATAACACCAACCAGGTGTGTGTCTTGCCATCATTTCGTTATTTTTATCGCAAGGATTTGAATACTACACCTCCATCTTTCTAATCCACTTGTCATTTGTTTGTCGTTGTTTTGTAAGGGTAGCCGAGGAAAGCCCTCTCCGTCGGCCGACCGGAGGGAGAGGAAGAAGCAACCCGCCATCTCCCGCTCTTGAGGTAGCGCGATCACTTTCTTATTTTGGGGTCTTTCGGCCCCCGGCGATCACATCTTATTTTCGAGGCCGCGGCGAGTCACTTCCCCAATGGCCGTTTAAATTTCCGTTCTTATATTCTCTTATACTCTGTTATATTCTGCTCATATCTTCGAGGCCGCGGCGAGTCACTTCCCCAATGGCCGTTTAATTTTCCGTTTTTATATGTTATATTCTTATCTATTCGTGTTCTCGAGGCCGCGGCGAGTCACTTCCCCAATGGCCGTTTAAATTCACGTTCTTATACGTTATATTCTTATCTGTTTGTGTTCTCGAGGCCGCGGCGAGTCACTTCCCCAATGGCCGTTTAAATTCCCGCTCTTTGTATTCTCTCTATATTCTGTCATCTTATTATCTGTTCATATTCTCGAGGCCGCGGCGAGTCACTTCCCCAATGGCCGTTTCAATTCTTGTTATTTAATTTTTGCACCATTCCCGTCCTCCCGAGACCGCGGCGAGTCACTTCCCGCTATGGCCGTTTAAACCCCATATTTTGCTATATCACACTTGTCCCGCTCGCCCCGCCGGAGCAATCTCCCGTGGTGGCCCCTTCTCTCTCTTCTCTTATTTCTGTGTTGCAGCAAACAAACAGCAAACACCAAAAGAAAGAAAAGAGGAGCCCGCGCGCGCTCCGCGTCCTCTCTCCGCTCTTCCTCGAACCGCGTGACGTCGCTCACAGATTGGCGATCACGGTGGGACCTCTACTGCTTGCTTTCGGCTACCCTTGCAAGTTCGGCACCATCCGTGCCTCTCCACCTTCGCGCACGCGCGCGCCCCCGTTGTGCTCACGGCAGCACCGTCAGTTTTGATTGGTTCTTTGTTTATTATATGTCTGTTATTTCTGTTGTTTTCCCACTCCATATATCTGTCAGCATTCCATTGCATACATCCATTCCTCTTTTCTATCCTTTTTTTCATTTTTTGAGGATCACCCTTTCCCGGTGAAGGAAGGACTCTCCGTTTGGGAATTCCTCTCAACGGACTAGAATCTCCTACACTGGGACCTCCGTAAGTCCCCGACATCGAAGAATCTCCTCTTCGTTCACTGGGCTGGTTGTACCATTGAAGTTCCCCGGAGTTAGTCATTTCATTCGTGGTGAGACGAGAGACCCTAGCTGACACGGCGGTGAAACAAAAAATAAACTAGGGCCCCCATTTTGTGTGAACTTCGGATCTCGCTAAAAATACAAAAAAAAAATCATCAAAATCAAAACACAAAAAAAGGCGTAAAGGCATGCACTTGTTTGATAATCTCTGCTACCTACTTGCTAGTGTATGTTTTTGCGTTCTGGGAAAACTGTGAGCATATCTCACGAGTCTTTTGAGGAGAACCACCCTAGCCGTGGTTTGTCAGCCGACCCGCGAGTCTATGCTATGGACTCGGGTCCTTCTCATGACCCCTCGCATGAGGTGCAGGTTATTGCCGGGGACACGTCCCCGCCACAGGATATCACTTCCTTACTGGGCGTCCTCGCCAACACGGAGCTTACCTCTAAACAGCTCCGGGCCTTCCAGGCCATTCTAAAGGGGAAATCTGTTTCCCCCACGCCCCAGGAACCAACTCCGGCCATCGCACCTCTCCAAGAGTCCCTGCAGGCCATTCCATCTCCTTCATTGGCGCAAGCCATCCAGTCTCCCTCGCGTCAAGGTCAAGCGAGCCAACAACCACCCTCATTCCAGTTCCCATCACAATCTCAAACTCCCGTTGTTCCCTAGGCCGGGGCCAACTGTCGGCGGTCCGACAGCTCCCTCTCATTCTGGGTTCCCCCCTCAAGTCTCCGGGAGACAGTTTCTCCCCCAGTGGCAAGTGCCACCTTCACCCCCAGAGGAGCTCGCCCAATCGCTCCTCAATAGGTTCAACCGTATGGACGAGCAGTTTCAAAATCTAAGAAGGATGGTGGACGTGAAAGCCACCCCGGAGGTTGCTTTGCCAATCCTTCCCGTCATTCATCTTCCTCCCTCCGAAATGCCCACGTACCGCAGATACAATGGTACCGGCAACCCCTTCATTCATCTCAAGGATTTCATGTATGAGTCCTCTTACTGGCAAAACGATCAGAGGTCCCTGGCATACCTCTTTCGGAGATCATTGGATGGTCCCGCGCTTGAGTGGTTCTATTCTCTGGAGCCCCGCGAGGCCGAGAATTTTGAAATAGTCCAGAGAAGGTTCTTGCAGAAATATAGGGATAGGGTCGGTCCCTCACTCTCCATTACCGACCTAGTGGCCGAAAAGATGAAACTCGACGAGGATTTTGTCCGATATGCTGATAGATGGAGGTCTCTGGCGGAAAGAATAAGGGATACCCTCTCCGAGCCCGAACAAGTGAAGATGATTGTGTCTAATGCAACCCCACAGTTCAGACATGTCCTGGCCATGAATAAACTTACTACAATGGAGGAACTCTATGAAAGGGCCCGATACATCCAAACCCAGCTAAAAGACTCCCCCATCATGAACATGTTTGAGTCGCCGAAGCCCAAAGTGGTCAGAAAGACAGGCGCTGGTGTCCCGGGCGGAGCCACAGAAGGGGTCGTGACAAATGAGCAAGTCAGTGCGGTCAACAATGCCAACTATGCGGTCAACCCAAGGCCTCCACAAATGCCCCGACTTCCCCTTCAACCAGGTCCTTTCCCTCTTCGTCCTCCACCCCAAAATAATCCACCCCAGGATAATATGCCTCCATTGCGCCAACCCCAGCAACAACAACCACAACCTCAGCAACAACAACCACCGCTTCAGTACAACCAAGTTCCACCCCCGGGGAACTATGGTCCCCAACAGCAACAAAGGAGGCCGCTCGGTCCCAAAAGAGCCTACTATCCACCATTGCCGGAAACCTTAGCAGACATTTTTAATGCCCTCATGGCATCAAACCAACTCGCCCTACCCAGAGAAAGGCCCGCGTGGCCCCCCAATGTTGATACCTCCAAATACTGTGTCTACCACAGGCAGCCGGGACACACAATAGATTACTGCTTCCACTTCAAAGACTACATCCATGATATGAATGATGAACACCAAATAGATTGGGATGAGATGAGACGATACGTCGCGGCTCTCAAGGCTAGGAGACCTCCTCAGAGGCCACAGCAGTAGTTACAACAGCAGCATCAGCAGCAACCACAACAACAACAACAGCCTCAGCAGGCCCCACAACAACAGCCCGACATGGGAATAATCCAGAATCCATTACCAGAGCACCAACAGCCCAATCATCAGGTTAACCCCATCTCCTCCTTCCCGGAAGTCGGGAGAGAGCAGGTGTGGCACCGGAAAAGTACCTCCATTCTTTCTACCTCCAACCCTATCATCACGCAACACCCTCACCTTGCCCGGGTAGCACCTCTCTCTCATCAACCCGGGTCAGTATCACCATCCTCATTTCCACTACCATTACGCCCTCTCATCCGTACCCCGACCTCCTATCAACCGACACTCTCCACTACGCCTTCACACCCTCTCACCTTCTCTCACTCCCCCACCTTACCATCCACCTCTACCACATTTACCCCTACGCCTTCTAAACCCCTTATCATCCGTCAACCATACATAACCCCGTCTTTCTCCACCACATCACCACTAATGCCTTCAAAACCACTCATCACCCACCATCCACCTCAAAACCATTACCCGTTTCAAACCTTACCCACTTCCACTTTGCCTCCGCCTCCACCTTCCAGACCCCTTATCCTTCATAATCCGCGCGATATCCCCTCTACCTCCACCATGCCTCCACCTAACAAACCCCTCATCAGAATCCCTGCTCCCGTCATCACCCCTGCTTCATCAACCATTCCTCCACTACTACCCCTCAAACCCCTGTTAAAACCCACTGCTACCCCCACAGAGGTACAAAAGCCGCAGGCAATGGTGCTCCGGAGTGGAAGGATTTTCCACAGGGTTTTCCCCCACAACAGTCAGAATCCCGAGCAATCTCAGCCAGAGAAGGATGATGGAGAACAACCAGAAAGAGCTATCCCTGGAACACAGTATGATCTATTGAAACACCTGGATAAGACACCTGCTCGGATCTCCATCCTAGAGCTACTTCAAAGATCCACATCCCACCAGGCAGCCTTAATGGAGTACCTTCAAAGGGTCATGGTGAACGAGGACCTCCCTGTAGAAAAGATTTCGACCGTCCTGACCCCAACAGACACACAACCGACCATCATGTTCCACAACTACGAGCTCGCTCCCAAGGAAGCTCGGAAATATGCATTGTGCATTTCAATAAAAATTAATGGGGTATCCATAAACCCGTGTCTTGTGGACACGGGTGCGTCCATAAATGTGATCTCCATGAGCACTCTTCAGTTGTGTGGGGTCAACGAGGAACAAATAAGACCTTTCTCGATCACGGTCACGGCTTATGACAATAGCAAAAGGCCACCGCAGGGGATGATTATTCTGAAGGCAGAACTAGGCCCCATGTCAATTCCCACGGAATTCCATGTCCTCGACATGGACCCCACATTTAAGGCTATACTAGGTCGCCCTTACATCGAAGCCATGGACGCTGTGCCTTCCACCAACCATCAGTGCCTGAAGTTTCCTTACAATGGAGAATTATTAAAGTGGTCAGTACACCTGTCCTTCACGCAGTGGATGCTATCAACACCTCTCTGCCTTCTGTTTGGCCGTCTCATCGGCCCATATTATCACTGCTGGACGTGCGTGATCCATCTCACATTCCACTAGCACCAAAGGAGCCAGTCAGGGCAACCGCAACATCATGTCTCCCTTTTCACTCCAAAGGTTGGGAGATTATGAGGAACATCGGCTATCAACAGGGAAAAGGTCTGGGCGCACAGTTACAGGGTATGCTCAAGCCGCCAAAAGAAATTAGGCCGAACCGTAGGTTTGGCCTAGGCTTCAAAGGACCGTTCAAGGCAGATTGGGAGCCCCTCACATGGACTCTATCAAACCACTTCAGCAGAGGACCCGTTGTTCAGATGGGAGATTACCCACGGGAAGCATATGGGGGATCACATGCTGTATATTTGGCTGAAAAATGTCCGAGGATCACCAAAAGAGGCAAGATCAAAGATCCGGAATGCGAGTGGGGCAAATGGTTCGACATACGGGACATTTCCGTTGCACTGGAAAGGATGTTCTCGTCTCCACAGCTTGAAGGACCACCATTGATCTCCGAAATACCAGAGAATATTACCACTCTTGCCAAGGTTCCAAACTATCCTCGTCCTCGCCAGAAGGACTTTGTCATCAACGGATCTTCATCCGTCCTCAACATTGCCGTCGACGGCTCATTAGCCGCCATCCTCTCCATCCACTCGTCTCAGCCTTTGCTGATATCTTCTTCCTGGGCCAGACAATTGTCTGATGATCTTCCCAGGTCCCCTTCTTTGCTTACATACCTGTGCGGGCTTTTCAACCCGCGCCAGGTCTTCAACCATGATCTGCTCTATGAGCCTCACAATCCTCTAGCCATAACCCCTTTTCTCTCTCCTCCAATCTCTTTTCACTGCTTTGTCATTAAAAATGAAAACGAAAAAAAAACGTCAATTTTCAAACTCCCCAACAACACATCTTCGTTGAGGAAACCTCCTACATCTCCCACGGGTGCGTACCGCCTTGCGGACCACCCGTCCAAGGTCCGATGAGCGACCTTTTCTACCCCTCCTCTGAGGGGTCTTCTCCTGTACATTCTACACCATCCTCTTCATCTTCATCTTCTTCTGTAAATATTGTCAGTCAATCTAGGAATGATAGGCCGAGGGTAGTACCTAGGAAGAAGTCCAAGGGGAGGCAGATCCCTCGTCGATTCCTTCTGGATTTGGCCGCCAGGTGTCAGGCCCTTCTTGCCATCCCCCAGTTGTTAGAAAATCCCATCCAGCTACCCGAAATAGAATGCAAGGGCGACTGTGCACCTGATGAAGGGTATGGAGTCTACGAGATCACGGATGAAGAATGCCCCACTGAAGATGAGGGTGAAGAATATGAGGATGCGGCGGGCGCATACGCTAGTGGAATGAGGAGATTCGACGAGCCGTCAACCGCCGTAGAAGAATCCACCAAAGAAGTCAACTTGGGAACTGAGGAAGACCCTAGGATCATCCTCATAAGTGACAACCTACCACCCTCTGAAGAAGAGGCATTAATTGAGGTCCTCAAGGAATATAAGGACACGTTTGCATGGAGTTACGAGGATATGCCGGGTCTGGATTCAACCTTGGTCGAACACCGTTTAACCCTAAAACCAGGGTCCGTCTCGGTAAAACAAAGGTTAAGGCGTTTCCACCCTCAGATGGCTTTGAAAATGAAGGAAGAGGTCGATAAGCTCCACAAAGCCAGGTTCATTAGAGTCGTCCTTTATCCTCAATGGGTGGCGAACATTGTCCCGGTCATGAAGAAAGATGGGAAAGTCAGGATTTGCATCGACTTCCGGGACCTTAACCGCGCGTGTCCAAAGGATGATTTTCCCTTACCTCACATTGATGTGCTGATTGATAACACGGCAGGCTACGAAACCCTCTCTTTCATGGATGGATTTTCAGGATACAATCAAATTCGTTTGGCAGAAGAGGATCAGGAAAAGACGTCATTCACTACCCCTTGGGGAACATATTGTTACGTGGTCATGCCGTTCGGATTAAAGAATGCTGGAGCTACTTACCAAAGAGCGATGATGGCCATATTTCATGACATGATGCACATATATCTGGAAGTGTATGTGGATGACTTATTGGTAAAATCAAGGACCAGGATGGAACATCCAGAAGTTTTGGCTAAGGTCTTGCAAAGGTCAAGAGAGTTCCAATTGAAAATGAACCCGAAAAAGTGTGTGTTTGGTGTGTCGTCGGGTAAATTGCTGGGGTTCATTGTGAGTAAAAGAGGGATCGAGATAGATCCCGACAAAGCTAAGGCCATCAGGGATATGCCGCCTCCCAAGAATTTGAGGGAAGTCCGAGGTTTAATCGGGAGGTTGCAGTTTATTCGTCGGTTTGTGTCTCAACATTCACAAAGGTGTAGACCTCTCTACGAGTTGACCAAGCCAGGAGTAGAATTCCACTGGAATTCTAAATGTCAGAAAGCTTTTGAAGGGTTGAAGGAATATCTGGCTAGTCCACCCATTCTCATTCCACCCAAACCAGAAAAACCTCTGATCCTTTACGTCTCAGTCTTGGATGACTCCGTGGGAGCCGTCCTCGCACAAGCTGATGAAGAAGGCAAGGAACGGGCAACCTATTACTTGTCCAAACTTCTCAATCCCTGTGAGCAGAAGTACACCGTCATGGAGAAAACCTGTGCTGCCCTCGTCTGGGTAGTGCAGAAATTGAAACACTACTTCTTGGCTCATGAGGTCCACTTGATTGCTCGGATGAATCCTATCAAATTCCTTCTGGAGAAAGCCGTCCTTACGGATAGGCTAGCACGCTGGTAAAGTTTTCTCTCTCAGTTCGACATCACCTACATCCAGCAAAAGGCGATTAAAGGCTATGCCATAGCCGAGCATCTCGCTCACCATCCTCTTCCCAAGTTCGATCCCGTCCAATCAGAGTTTCCAGATGAGGAACTAATGTCTATCAACCAATCAGATGAGCCAATGTGGACGCTATATTTTGATGGAGCTCTGAATTCTCAAGGGAGAGGAATCGGCATCGCCCTCCTGTCGCCTGAAGGCCTCACATTCCCATTGGCATACCAACTCAAATTTCCAGTCACCAACAATATAGCTGAATATGAAGCCCTTCTAGCTGGCCTAGAACTCGCTCATTCTTTTCGTATCACTGAGTTGCGAGTCGTAGGTGATAGTCAACTCATCCTTCGCCAGGTGCTCACTAAATATCGCACTCGCGATCCCAAACTCAAGCCATACCAAGAACTCACTGCTGCCTTTGCCAAACTGTTCGCCAAACTGATCTTTGTTCATGTCCCTCGTCATCAGAATATTCTCGCCGATGCCCTCGCCTCGTTGGCATCATCCATAAGGTTCCCTCTAGGAAGTTGGTTTAAGTCCATTTCCATCTACAAACTTCACGCCCCTGCAATCGATGATGCTTCCTACGTAAATATCAAAGACAGGATAGCAAGGAAGATCCTGCAGGAAGATATCCTTGAAAAGAGGGAAATCATGTTGGCAGAGGCCGAAGAAGAACTGGCTGATGAAGAGAAACCATGGTTCTATGAAATTGTCAAATACTGCCAAGATCAGTCTTATCCTGAAGGGGCCACCACAGAGGACAAGAAAGCCATAAGAAGGGTGGCTCAGAAATATACTTTGGTTGGAGGTCTACTCTATAGGAGGAGCCTTACTGGTATTCTGTTAAGATGTCTTGGTGACGATGAGGTTTGGAAATGTGTAGAAGAGACGCACTCGGGTGTGTGCGGTGGCCACGTAAATAGTCAGATGCTCGCCAAGAAGATCATTCGCCAAGGCTTTTATTGGCCCACTATGGAAGAAGATTGTGATGTCTATGTCCGTAGGTGTGTCAAGTGTCAACTTCACGCCGATAAAATCTATTCACCATCTTCCTCACTTCATCCAATATCCTCCCCATGGCCTTTCTCCATGTGGGCATTCGACATCATTGGTCCCCTAGGTGATCCCAATTCCCTCACCAAGCAGAAATCTTTCATCCTTACTGCGACGGAATACTTCACCAAATGGGCCGAAGCCGAAGCTTACGCGGAAATCAAGGCGTCAACAGTCTGCAAGTTCATCATGAAGAACATCCTCGCCAGATTCGGCGTCCCAAGCACGATCGTCACCGACAATGGGCCACAGTTCATTTCTCAGGACCTACAGGACCTCTGCAAAAGGTACGCAATTGCATTGCATCATTCATCGCCTTATTACCCACAAGGTAACGGCCAAGCAGAGGCCACCAATAAAACATTGCTCAAAATCATCAAAAAAACCTGCGAGTCTAGTAAGTTTTCAGACTGGCCAGAAAAGCTTATCGAAGCTCTATGGGCCTATCGCACTTCAATCCGTACCCCCACCGGGCAGACTCCATTTGCCCTTACTTATGGTATGGAAGCGGTAGTCCCATATGAGACTCTGATCCCTTCTCTCAGGGTACAATTGGACGAGGACTTTCCCCTCGACGATCGTCGTAATTCACTCCTCGCCCAGTTGGAACTCTTGGATGAGAAGCGACTGGCCGCTGCCGAACACGCGCGTGTGTATCAAAATAGACTCGCTCGCTTTTACCAAAAGAAAGTCGTTGAGAGAAAATTCAAAGTCGGTGAGATGGTCGTAAAAAGAATTTTTGTCAAACCTGGAGGGCCGCGTTCTAAACTCCAACCCAATTGGGAAGGACCATTTGTAATTCAAGCCGTATACCCTGGCAACGCCTACAAGCTAGTCAACGCCGAAGGGACCGAGTTATCCCACCCCTGGAATGGGCTTTATCTTAAGAAATACTACCCTTAGCATAAAACAAAAAAAATGATGAAAAGATAAAAAACATCAAAAACAAAGAAATATTGAAAACCACTAAAAATATGGAAAATTCGAAATGCCGATGCCTGGCAGTCACCATGTAGTTAAGTCCCTGCATCTAACCTTCATGTTAGGATAGGGCCCATTAAGGCTTGGTAGGCACCGGGTCTTGGTTTGCCAGAACCGTGGAGACCCCTGTCCGGCCACGTCGGCCTATGCTCGCTCGAAGGAAGCTAACATGTGTTCACTTATGTATTTTATTCAAAAAAGTTGGCAGCATCACCTACGGTAGGGCCACACCTAGAAGATCTCCGGAAGCTGTAATCTTTATTCTTTTCTCTTCGACCAAATGAGACAGTCGGCGCCCTTAAAACGCTGAGCATGAGAAACCGAAACTCAAACCCCAAAGGCAAGAGTAGGATCCATTTCCTCGAGTATCGATCAGTGCACGAGAAGAGGGCAGTGTCCCCGCAGGCATACAAAAAGGGAGCCCACAAACGTCAAACGACTATATCTCCCTCACAAAAAGAAATACAAAGTCAAAATCAAGAGAAAAGCCTGGTCGTGACCGTGCCTGGTGCGATAAACGGAACCCCTCAAAATAAAAGTCTAAATCCACAAAGGGGGCCGTGGAATGTAAATGCTCGAGATTTGGTCCGAAGTTGTCCGAAGGAAAGAGTTAATGGGCCCTTATTCGCTCGCCGGGTTAACGGCTTTGCCGGTCCTCTCAGGAGGTTTATCCCCTACACTCTTCCTTCTCCCTCTAAAGATGAAGGTTCGATGGAGTTTCTGAAAGGTGAAAACTGCCCAGGGTCTGCGACCTTATTTTAATATACACATATGGTTGCCTACTTTGAAAAGCAAAAGCTATCGCTGCGAAGGAGTCTCCGTGTTTCTGGCTGGTCAAGACCCCTGTTTACCACCTTGATGTCTTCTTGTTTAACCTCGGGCTTAGGCCAATGCAAGCGCGTCACCTATGGGTGCGACGGCGTCTGATTCCGGGTCAGCGTCGCGCGGTTGGTCGTTAGGGTTCCAGGGTGTTCCATCATATACCATCTAGAGTTGTGAGGAAATAGACCCGGGTCGGGCAAATCATTTACCTCAAACACCTTTTGGGTGAATCCCTGTGGTCGGAAGCGACTGGGAGCCTAAGCATGGCATGACGGTATTGTCATCAGGGTAAGTCTTAGCCGGCGGGATCATCATTCGAGGGGTCTAGAGGCCCAAATCAACCTAGATATGCACTTAGGATACATGGGAGGTTAGTAAGAAACCCCTGTTCTCACGAAGGTCAGGTACCATTTGGGTGCTTGCCGGGCATTAGCAATAAAAAAAATTTGAAATGATAAAAGCAAAAAAAAATGGAAAAGAGAAAATGTACATATTTGCAAACAAAAAAATATTTTTATGATAAAACAAAAAATGCCAAATATAAAAAAAAGAAAATAAATCAATTTTGCATGATTACATTTGCGTGCAGCATCTCACTTTTAATACCGCTTGCATTCGTGTGCTTGCCTGTCGCATTTATCATCACCGCATCTTTCCCTTGCCTTCGTTAAATAAAGGCTTGGCCCCTTGACCAGTTATCAAGGACAGTCACAGTGACCATTTGCTTATTGAGCAAGGGGCCAAGTCAGAACAGAAATTCTGATTTGTTTGTTTCAGTGATGTGTGCAGGGATTCAGGCAACAGAAGTATAGGTGAAAAACCAAACAAACTGAACCTTGTATTTTATTCCAAAAAACCAAAAAAATTACATCAAGTTCCGCCCTCTCTCTCTGCATCACTCGTCCCACTACTCTCCGAGCAAAACGCTCTCAAAGGTGCTACCCAACTACGAAAAGCGGTACTCCTACCGCTCTGTACTCCCCTTCCTATTCCCACATCCCGGCGTTGATCCACGGAAGCAGTAGAGAAGCTACCAACACGAAAGCCACGCTCTCGTGCTCTTCGGTAGCGCTCCTTACCATCTCTCAGCCACTGTTCAGCAAGGCCAAGGCTGATTCGGAGTTCGAATAGTTGGGCCTCCATGGCCCTTCGTTCCTCCCTTTCAGTCAATCTGTTGGCTCTTTCTCTCTCCGCGTCTCTTTCTCTCTCTGCACGTTCTCTCTCACGGTCTTCCCTCTCCAACTGGAGAGTGATCCTCAGTTCCACGGCATCCCTAGAGGAGTCGTCATCAGGATGACGCCGCAGTTCCCTCTCCAGTTCTGCTATCCTAGCCTCCTTCTGCGCAGCTTGGGCAAGCGCTCCTTCCGTCTCCTTTTCCTGCCAAGTGTACCATCTCAGATACGCGATAAGGCGTAAACCAAGAGAACTCAACGCTGAAACTTTTACCTGTATACGGAGCATCCCTTCTGCCTCCGCAGCACGCTGCGTGGCGTGAGTAAGTTGCTCATGAAGCGAGTCAAGTTCTGAGGTGAGAATCCACAAGCTGGAGGAGGTACCACCTACTCCCATCGCTGGGGAAGCCGCGCCAATCTGGGCATGCTACGACCGCGTGAATTAGCAACCAACATCTGGAATCTGGGGTTTTAATTAGGAACGTACTGTACACCTACCAAGGCGCTCGTAGCTCCGCGGGCATCGCCCAACTGTTGTTCCATCTCTGCCAAGCGAGTTCGTAAATTCGCTATCATGGCATCCCGGACATCTTGCAGCCATACGAGTCAGCATTTCCACCGGAAAACCAAAAAAAGAGAAAAAAAGAGAAAGAAGAAAAAAGAAAAAGGGGAAACCTACCTCCGCAAGTCCCCGGGGTTGGAGCCGCTCTGCGTACTTTGTCCTATATAGACGCAAGTAGTCCTCGCTATCCCGCGCCTGTGATTCTACAATCGTGCCACCCCGTTGTCAGTCCTCATACTGTTCGGGGAATCGCACGCGCCAGTCAATGCAGGTCGCCGGTCCCCGCGTCTTTCTCCCGACACGAGGTGGCGCAGCTGAATCCACCCATTCTTGAGCCAGTCCTAAAGTCCTCATAACTAATCGTAGCCGAAGCGGCTCGATTTCATTCAGGCAGTGCATCCATAGTTCCCGTCCGAACCGGGCACGACTTGCTAGAACCCACGGCTGGTCGGCATCGACCATGTCTGAGTAGGGTCTCCAGTTTACCATCGCTGCAGGGAACTCCTGTAGCTCTCGCCTTAGCACCATCAGTTGGTAGGTTAGGGGTGCCGCACTCATGATGGGTTCCCACCGCCTGGCTAGCGGCACCATCCCAGGTCGCCAATGCCGAGCTCTCCCCATAGGGAGGTAATAATAGCTCCACAGCTGCTCGGCGCAGGCCATCAGAACTTTGCAAAAACACAAAAAAATACAAGACAAGCAAAACCAAAAAAATACCTGGATGGATGGTGTGAAACCACTCACAGTCATCTCACGATCCGTTTCTTGGAATAGGCCTGCAAACAAGTGTGCAAGCATGGCGGCTCCCCAGGCATAATACCGTACTCTTTCAAGGTCTGACAGCAGCTCCAGGAAGCAACATTGGATACCGTCCCCTTTCGAGCCCAGTACCAATCTCCCCAAAAGGAAGAGGAGAAATCTCCTCAAATCTATGTTGCATCTTTCCCAGTCGCCGAAATCTGTGCAGTACACGGCGCGGCATCCTATTTCTATCCTTTCCATGAACTCTTCTGAGGATTCATCGTCCCGCCGACGAGTGTCGGTGAGCCCTAATGCATCCATCAGGGACGCCCTAGCTACCGACCTGTTTTTCCGACCATCCAGGTCCAAACCCAGTAACTTCTGGGCACCTTCTCTATAGTCCGCGTAAGTGACTCCGGTCACTGCCTCGCCCTCTACCTTCAGGCTTGTGATCCGGACCACATCCTCCAAGCTGGGCACCATGTGCCCCCAGGGCATCAGGAATGCCCGGCTCACTGGGTCCCATCTCTCACACAAGGCTTGGATCAGGACTAGGTCAAGCTGGATCGGCTCGATCCGAAGGAAGGTACCAAATCCCATCACGTCTAGCCTCGCCTTCTGAAAATCTGGGAGGCCCCTGTACGCTGCTACTACCAACTCCCATAAGATTTGTGATTTCATCACAACCTACACATACAAGGAATGGGGGTGAGGTTTGGTCAGAAGAAAGGAAGAAAGAATGAGAAAAGGGCAAGAAAACTTGGCTTACGAGTTGTGATTGGGCCCTTTCGCTGAAGTGCCCTTCAATGTCTGAAAACCTCCTGGAACTACTACCACTGGACCTGCTTCTCTTCGAGGAATGGGAATATTCGCCCGCCATCCAACCCTCGGAATTTCAAACTCTTCCTCTCCCGTGAGAACTTATACTCCTCGAGTTAGCTCTCGATATACCTGGGAAAATAAAAGGGACAAGAATTTATAGAAACGGAAGGAGTGCGGGCCAAGATTGCCTCCATCACATGTTGATGATAGCCCTCGCAATGAGGCACCTGTCATGCGGTCCCGTGTGTCACTTCACCGCGCGCACAAGGTGATTGACTGGACGAAGAATACGACGAATAGCCCCTATGTTGTCTAGGGATACCCTATCATGATTTGGAGGACGTCCGCAAAATTTGACACAGCATTCGGGAAAAGAAACTAGGGCCGTCATTATTGACTTCGACGGCAGATTCCCGTGGAAAATGGTCACAACAAGACGCGATTCTCCGCTCGGGGCGGAGTCTCGACAGACCCATCACATGGGAACAGTGCAAAGGAAAGGAAGTGTAGGGAAGAAGGAACGCACAAGAGAACAAACAACCAGCAGAAAATCAAATCATTCCATTCATAATTCTACATAAGCTGTCACAAACACTACAATCATAGAGAGGTGACGGGTCCACTAGCTCGCCAATCCTCACCATCACTCATCTCTCTGGCACACTCCTCCTCTCCCCCGAGGTGAGGGTCCCTCAGAAGCCTCCAGGATCCCCGTGCAGTAGCACCTGCCTCGCCTCTTGGCACCTGCTCCATAGCAGTGACTCGCTGCTCCTCCCCTGGCGTGGCGAAGAAGCCACTAGTGGCAAAGCGACCGGACTGGCGGAGTCGCTCCCCGAACTCTCGCGCTCTCTCGTAGCGCGTCTCCATCCCTCCTAGCCTCTGCACGACGGCCTGAAGGCCCAGCTGGAGCTCCCTCACTTGGACCTCCAAGGCCCTCCTCTCGGTCAGATCCCGCTGTCGCTCGGACCTTCTCTCGGCTTTCTCTCTCTCTGCCTCTCTCCTCATCATCTGCAGAAGAACCCTTAACTCCAGGATGTCTGGAGAAGGTCTCTCCTCACCGCGATGCCGCAGCTCCGCTACAGTCGCCACCCAGGCGTCACGCTCCTCTTCCGCCCGGGTCGCGCGGGCCATCGCACCGGCAAGTTGCTCCCGGAGGGAGGCAATCTCGAGAAAAGGGGCCGAGGAACTGGAAGATCCGCCAGCCACTCCCACCGTCGCTGTCTACTGGGCACGCTGGAACAAAATAAACAACGGCCGTCAGTGAAACTCCAAAATCTGAAGTTAAAAGTGCGGCACATAACTTACCAGGAGCGACAACTCATGTTGAGCGACGGCCAGCTGCCGCCTAGTCTCTGACAGTTGGGCGCGCGAGCCGCCGATGCCACGCGTGTCCCCAGCTTGGGGAAGCCCCGCGTAGCTCTCTCTCTGCCGCCGCAGGAAGTCGGCACTGTCCTGCACCAGTATACCCCCTTGCTGTCCAGGGAGACGTACGGGCCACTCCTCGAGCCTCGCCTTGCCGCGACTCTCCCTCCTGACGCGGCTCGGCTCGTCCGCACTCGCCCACTCATCGGCCAGACCCAGGGTCCTTGCCATGTCCTGCACCAAGAAAGGGGCCCCGCATCAGTCAAAAGGAACGCGTCCCCTGTCTAGGACGCGTCCATCATTTGAGTGCAACACTCGCCGAACCCTTTCCCCCCTCGCGCGGCTCGCTTCAAAACCCAAAATGAATTAAAATAGGAAGAGATCGAAGAACCTACCGGACCGTGTTCACCTCCTCCCACGCCATCGGGCCCCTCGGGTCCCTCGGGGGCCCGGAGCGGCCCTTCCTCCTCCATGGACGCCGTTCCGTGCTCGGGCGCGTCCCTCCTTGGGCGAGGGGTCCCGCGTCCCTCTCCACCTTCATCGTGGTCAGGCCCACCAAACTCCATCGATCAAAAGAGGAGGAAGACGAAAAAGGGGGCGAGCGAGTTTCGACAGAAGGCGGGCTCGTTTGCGGGTAAGGCACGGGAGAAGAAAGGCCACCCGACGCTTTAAATTTGAATTCAAGGATTAAGACGCGTCCTCGCGCCTGGACGCGCCCAAAAGGGGGAAAAGGAAACAAAATCCCCCCGTGCAAAGCGTAGTTCTCCGCTGTTCAGGGCAAGGTCTCGCGGAGCGTGCCTCAAAGGACAACTCAGTGCAAAGAAGAAAGTGTGGGATAGAGAAAAGTACACACAACACAAAAAAGCCATTTCCATTTCATATAATAGCCGAAAGTACATCATACAGTGAGAAGGGTGACGTGTACAAGCAACTCTCTAACTCTCACCACCACCCTCCTGATCATCTCTCTCCTCCCTCCTCTGCCGGGGATCCCTAGGGGCCCTCTGCGAACCCTGAGAAGCCGTGCTCGCCTCGCCCTGCGGTGGCACTCCAGCCTCGAAGGCGCGACGACGCTCCTCGGCCGAAGAGACCAGATAGCTGCTGTGGACGCACTTTCCGTTAGACTGGGGCTCCCGTTCGTCTGTTTGTTTTATTAAGTGCGTGGGCGTGCCAGTCACCGGAGTGACAATTTATTCGGGCTCCGGAGAGCCCATGGTGCGCTCGATCTGACTTCGTCAGACGATTGTGTGGTTCGTGTCGGGACAGAATCCCGTCGCGCCATGAAGGTCACGACGTCATTTACATCCCTCATACGAGGGAATACCCTTGATTAATTGCCGAAATTAGAGGCCCCGCGGCCGAAAGGAGTAACACTAATTATACGAGAGAGATAGGGATGGGTCACACTGAAAGTTGTATTAAGGCCATAAACTGTCGGCCGTGTCGGCCACTCGTAGACTTTTCGTATTCGGACACAAGTCCGTGACAGCGCCACAATGAGAAAATCGAGGTAGATCCCTTCAAATGTCTGCCGAGCATGTGGCAATTTTAAATGAGGGTTCGGAAGGTATCCGGAACGAGAAAACAAATCCGGTCCGATTAGGATGTCGGCCCGAGGTTAGATCAAAGCCCGGCCATATCGGGGAATTCCCGAGACTCGGGCTCGACCTAAAGGGGCAGCGTTGTTGTTCCTTTTGCCCCGGATCCCGGGGAGAGAGAGCGGGCTGCGGCGTGGGCATTAGCGTCTTTTATCTAGAGCTTTCTAGGTTATACCTTCTGGGATTTCTGATTTGATGTTTACTATTTATTCGTGCCTTTGTCCGGGATGATTTCTCTTCTTCTATGCATGATTATTCTTATTATTATCATTGGTTTATTATTTATTTTTTCTATTACCCCTCCCGCCTCTTTTATTGTGATTAATATTACGCATTCGGAGTCCTTTAATTAGCGTAATTTTTATTAATTTATTTGCTATTATTAATGCCCTTGTCAAGTTGTATATGTGTATATGTATAGTGTGCCGGCGAAGGGGAAAACGGGAGTGTACCGCCGAGGGCTGGGGCGTACCGCTGAGGGCTACAGGGGGGCGTACCGCTGAGGGCTGTAGAGAGTGTACCGCTGGAGGCTGCAAAGGGCGTACCGCTGAGGGCTGCAGGGGCGTACCGCTGGAGGCTGGGTGTATGTGTGCCGCTGGGAGTTGGGCAGGGAGTGATGGAGGTTAACTCAATTTCGATTACCTGCTTTAAGGCTTTTCTTTTCTTCTTGTCTTAACCCTTGTGTAAGTTCATATAAAATTCCTCCCGCGTTTGTTCTCTTGGTTCGGTTCGGTCTCTTTTCTTGCGGGTCGGGTTTTCGGGCGGCCAGGTGGTTAATTAGCCCGATTCAGTTCTCGTCATGATGCCGGCAGTGGTTTGATGAGTTGGAAGGTTTCGTCAGTTATCTTACTTGTTTGTTGCCTCCTTTTGCCTCTTTTAATTGTTTATTAGTTTCTCACAAAAATTCGACAGCATCTCTCCTTAACCCGGGACGTAAGGGAGATACAGGGAACGCGCCCACATGATGTGGCGGAACCCGACAACTGGAGGTGGGCCCCCGGGGGGGCAACACCTTTATAGAGACTCGGAAAACGCGAAGGAGAACGACAGATCGAAGACATCTAAGGGACCTGGACTGGGACTGGACAAAGGGGTAAGCTGAGGGACTGAAGGGCGTGCCGCTGAGGGCTGAACAGGGTGTGTGCCGCTGAAGGCTGAACAGGGGGTGTGCCGCTGAAGGCTGAACAGGGTGTGCCGTTGAAGGCTGAACAAAGTGTGCCGTTGGAGGCTGAACAGGGTGTGCCGTTGAAGGCTGAACAAAGTGTGCCGTTGGAGGCTGAACAGGGTGTGCCGTTGAAGGCTGAACAAAGTGTGCCGTTGGAGGCTGATCTGGGCGTGCCGCTGAGGGCTGATCTGGGCGTGCCGCTGAGAGGCTTAAAAAGGGTATTAGCAGCTGGGGGGGGTACTTGGTGGCTGTTCAGGGAAAGAGGAAGAAAGACAGGGGATTTCAAGGCCAAGGGTGGCCTATTAGTAACTGAGCGGTTGGGAAGAAAGAAGGGTAACTCCCCTTCTTCTCAAGCCCGGGAACACGGTATATGGCCATGGAAGGGAGTGAGGAGCCCACGGAGCCAAGGCTAACAGAAGGGGGAAACCTACATCGACGTGGAGGACCCTGAAGACGCCGGGGGAATGAAGACATAGAGGGAGTAACGGATCGTCCGTCGAAAAGCCCGCAAAGCCTAGCATAAAACATCGAAGATCGAAGAGGAACCCGGAGAGGGTGGTTTTCATTCATGAGAATCAAGAGGGCGTGGCCCTACATATATATTACAAAAGCAAACCCCCAGATGGGGCCATGGACAAAAGGGAGAAGGAGAAAGAACCCCAGGAGGAATGGGATACAAGAGAGACGAAAACATCCGGGCCTAAGACATTGGCCACTATCCCCAACCCTTTCCCCCAATACAACAAGCTCTCTCTCTCTTACTCTTGTTTCTTCCCGGTGGCCGTCGGACGGAGCACAGGCCGGGAGGGCCTCTTCTTCTCTTCTTTCTTCTCCTCTTTCTCCTGTGTGTGCCCTCTACTGTTGGAACCTCTTCTCCTCTCTCTGTTCGTCTCTCCGTTCTTTTTTTTTTGTTTTAACAGGAGGCTTTTATACTCCCAGCCACCGACGACTTCGAGCACGACCGTCGAAGGCGGGAAGCCGGCTGTGATGATGGGTTTGACCTGCCCCTGTACTGGCTGTCAGTGGGGTAGGCTACGTGGCCCAACGACCAGCTGCCACCTCAGACGGCTCCACTGCGCGCCAAGGATGTGTAGGGCATGGGCCTCACGTCGCCCGTTGAAAGAGCTTCACCGCTGTGCCGTTGAAGGGCTGAACAAGCGTGCCGCTGTAGTGCCAAAAGGGCGTACCGCTGGAGCCCCGGATGGGCGTGCCGTTGAACGGCCCGAAGGGCGTGCCGCTGGGGACCCTACAGGGTGTGTCGCTGAAGACCCCCCAGGGGGCGTGCCGTTGAAGACCCCCCAAAGGGGGTGTGCCGCTGAACCCCAAAGGGGGTGTGCCGCTGAACCCCCCCTGGGGGTGTGCCGCTGAAGACCCCCCAGGGGGCGTGCCGTTGAACCCCAAAGGGGTGTGCCGGTGAACCCCCCCCATGGGGGTGTGCCGCTGAAGACCCCCCCCCCCCATGGGGGTGTGCCGGTGAAGACCCCCCCATGGGGTGTGCCGGTGAACCCCCTTGGGGGTGTGCCGGTGAACCCCCATAGGGGTGTGCCGGCGAGGACCGCGGCAGGGTGTGCCGCTGAAGGGAGCGTGCCGCTGGGGCCTCAACTGGGCGTGCCGCTGAAGGGCTAAATGGGCGATTTTGAGCCCATTGTGAGCATGAGTTGTGGCCCATTTGATTTTCTTCGAGGCCCACGGGCTGTGGAGCCTTTTGTGCTTGATTTCCCCGGGGGTTTCTTCACTTGGCGCCGTTGTTGATGCTGGGCTGAGCATGACATTTTGGATGTGCAATTTTCGGTGTCCACAAATGCCCCCCACCCACGGGTAGCGTAGGCGAAGGATGAACCGGGCGGTGCCCGTGGGTGTCTTCGTCTCTTCTCTCTTTGTCGATGCCGACGATGCGTCGAGAGCTGACCTGGTTTGTTGTTTGTTGGTCTCTTTGTTAGTGCCGACGGAGCGTCGGGAACTAAAGTAGTATGTTGGTCTCTTGGTCTCCTCATCAGTGCCGACAGTGTGCCGGGAACCGAAGCAGTTTGTTGTCTCTTTGTCTCTTCATCAGTGCCGACAGGGTGCCGGGAAGAAACAGTATGTTGGTCTCTTCATCAGTGCCGACGTGGCGTCGGGAACTGAAGCATGTTGGTCTCTTTGTCTCTTGGCCTCTTTGCCAGTGCCGGCAGGGTGTCGGGGGCTGGCCTAGTTTATCGATCTCTTGGTCTCTTCGTCAATGCCGACATGAGTCGGGAGCTGGCCTGGTCTGTTGTCTCTTGGTCTCTTCGCCAGTGCCGACGGGGTATCGGGAACTGACATGTTTTGTTGGTCTCTTTATCTCTTCGTCAGTGCCGACAGGATGCCGGGAACTGACCTGATTTGTTGATCTCTTAGTCTCTTGGTCTCTTCGTCAGTGCCGACAGGATGCCGGGAACTGACATGCTTTGTTGTCTCTTAGTCTCTTGGTCTCTTCGTCAGTGCCGACAAGATGTCGGGAACTGACTTGCTTTGTTGATCTCTTAGTCTCTTCGCCAGTGCCGACAGGATGCCGGGAACTGACATGCTTTGTTGTCTCTTAGTCTCTTGGTCTCTTCGTCAGTGCCGACAAGATGTCGGGAACTGACTTGCTTTGTTGATCTCTTAGTCTCTTTGCCAGTGCCGACAGGATGTCGGGAACTGACATGCTTTGTTGTCTCTTAGTCTCTTGGTCTCTTCGTCAGTGCCGACAAGATGTCGGGGACTGACTTGGTTTATTGTCTCTTGGTCTCTTCGCCAGTGCCGACAGGATGCCGGGAGCTGACTTGGTTTGTTGATCTCTTTTGTCTCTTTTCTTTCTCTCTTCTTTTTGAACCACATTACCGATACAAGCGCCCTTTCGGGTTTTCGCCGGTACCGGCCCCCTCTTGCTTTTGCCCACGCGCCCTTTCGGGTTTTCACGTGGCGGGGTACCCAATTTTGCCCGTAGCGCCCTTTCGGGTTTTCGCCACAGCCGGGTTATTGCCATTTTACCCTTGTCCCGGTGTAGGGACAAGTCCGGCGGGGTATCTCTATTTTTAACCCCATTTTATTTTATTATATATTTTTTGACGAGTGATATGTAAGTGTCGGCTGGGGCACGAAGCCTTGCGCCGGAAGATAAGGTTCACTCGTTGGCAAGAATAGAATGCCAGCGCAACGGGAGAATCTGTGCCGATTCGGACGTAAGGTCCGTAATGGCAATATTGTGCGGAGTGGGTGGCTAGGGCACGGGGCCTTGCGCCGGAAAGGGACTTATTCGTTGGCAAGGGGCTAATGCCAACGCAAAGGTAGAGATTCTGCCAATCCAGGCGTAAGGCCCGTGATGGCGATATTGTATGGTGGGTGGTGGCTGAGGCCCGAGGCGATAAGCCAGGGACGGGCTTATTAATATTTTTTTGCAGGGGAACGGCACCATTTCAAAGGTGGCCGTGTGCAGAGGTAAAGTTGTTTTGCTTGTATGGACGCCCGCATGACCAGGTTTGTGGGGATGGAATGTTTTCCCCGGGGACGTTTATTACTGGACGTTACCGGCTTACTCCCCCACGTATGTGAGCGGATGAGTGTGTAAAGGGGTGTCAGTGTGTGGGTACATATATACATATACGCGTATATATATATACATTTATTTATTTTAATATCTTACATATATTTTGCTTCCCCTTCTTTTATTTTCTCCTTTTCTTCTCTCCTTTTTATCTCTATTTTTCGTCTCTCTTTTATCTTCTCTTCTCCCTCCTTTTTATTCTTTTGTTCACTCCTTTTTTTTTGAAATTTCCCCCGTCTCTTCCTTTGTTCTTTTTTTTTTCTTTTTCCTCTTCTTTTATTCGTTCTTTTCCTTTCTCCCCCCTTTTTTTTCTTCCCTTTTTTTTATTCTCTTTTCCTATCTTCCTTTTTTTCTCTTTTCCTTTCTCCTTTCCTCTCTTCTCTTTTTTCTTCTCTTTTTTCTTTTTTTTATAGCCTTATAAAAGGGGGGCGGGGGTGGCTCGAACGGGCCACCCCCCTTTCGGATTCCCCTCCCTCCCTTTCTTTCTCTCTCTTCGGTGACCGAGCGAACGGCCCCCCACTTCTCTTTCCCTTCGTCTTCTCCGTCACCGGGAGCCACCGCCGACCGCCGTTGTCGCCGTCGTCTCTGTTGCCAGGGTGAGGAGATGACCGTGGAGCCCCCCCCCCCTTCTTCTTTTCTCTTCCTCCTTCCCTCCTTTCTCCTCCTACTTCTCCCCCCTTTTTTTTGTCGTGATCGGGGCAGTGGGACCCTACGGCCCCTTCTCTTCTTCTTCTCCTCCTCCGTTCCCCCTTTCGCTCTCTTCCTCTCCCTTCTTCTCCTTCATCTCCGGCGTCGTGGACGACCACCGGTGAGCGAGTGTGAAGGTCCGCCGGGGAGAGACGTTTGGAGCGTGCCGGCGGGAAACCCCTCACGGTGTGCCGGGGAAAGGCACAACGGGCGTGCCGGGTAGAGCGTCTAGGAGGCGTGCCGGGTAAGCCTCTCTATGGGCGTGCCGGGGAGGGGCACTTAGAGGCGTGCCGGGGAAGAGATTAGCCTGGGGCGTACCGGGGAAGAGGCCCCCTGTGGGTGCGTCGGTGAAGCAAGGCACGGGTGTGCCGGTGAAGACGTCAGGAAGCCGTGCCGGGGAAGAGGTCAGCCCAGGGCGTACCGGGGAGCGGCTCTACCGAGCGTGCCGGGGAAGGGTTAGAGGGGCCGTGCCGGGGAAGGCCTCTAGGGGCGTGCCGGTGAAGGCACCCCAGGGTGTACCGGTGAGGGTAACTGCAGGGTGTGCCGGGGAAGAGGTCAGCACAGGGCGTACCGGGGAGCGGCTCTACCGAGCGTGTCGGGGAAGGGTTAGAGGGGCCGTGCCGGGGAAGGCCTCTAGGGGCGTGCCGGTGAAGGCACCCCAGGGTGTACCGGTGAGGGTAACTGCAGGGTGTGCCGGGGAAGGGCACTGGGCAGTGCACCGGTGAGGGTCTCCAGGGGGAGTTTTTAGCTTAAGGAAGAGGACTCCTTCGATCGGCGGACTTCTGGTGTTGCCTCTCGGGGCCCACCATGCTTTGTTGGGGCCGTCACTCCTTGTGGACGCGCACCCGTGTTTTCCCTTACGCCTCTGGCTTAGGGGAAACTCTGCCAAAATTTCGTCAGAAATTGGCAATATTTATTCATCTAACTTGTAGCAACGCCCCTTCATAGTCCTTTTACTTGTGATCTATCCTGATCTTCTTATTTGTGTATCTTTGCAGACAAATGGCCGCCCCAAGTGGTTCTTCTGCCCCTGCTGCCGCCGTCGGTGCCGACCTCATCCCGCGGGGTCCCGTGCCGGCAGTCACATGGCTTAATGTGGAGGACCTAGATCGGGAGCACGCGGAGATAGCCGCTTTGGCAGAGTCATCTGAGTCTGACGGGGAGACCATGGATTTCCAGAGGCTTGCCCGAGTTGACAGTGGCTTCACATTTGACCGGGTCACCGGGGAGTACAGGAAGGACTTCCCGAAGGATAGGCACCTTGTTCGATTCCTGAAGCACCTGCGCTCCCGAGAGGGGCGAGACTTTCGCACTATAAAAGCCGTCGAGCGGGCCATCCTACATGCCCGGGACAGTCTATTGTACAGCGTCCCCAGGAGCATTCCGATGTATCTGGTGGGAGAAGCCCGGGAATGGAAGCCGGTCCTGGGGATCGAAGGGGTGCTGCCGGCCGAAGATAAATTGGTGCGGGCCCCTCAATTCACGCCAGCAAGGTGGGACATGTCTGCGGGGAAGGTGCATGGCGAGTCGCCCCGATTTGGTTTATTCTTGGCTCCCCTGAAATGGGGTTATAGGGAGGAGCCGTTCATATTGGACTGTTTGGCCATCAGGTTCAAGTACGAACTATCACTGGGCTGGTTCGGGGAGCTGAAGCTTCAAGACGCCCACAGCTTCCGAGAAGGGGCGGTGGAGTTCACGGAATACGTACTGTTCAACTACGCCCCGTTGCTGGTCCGAGTTGGCATCTATCACAGCGTGTACGCTTCCCGGTATGGTTATCCCATCTCCAAGGGTCTCTGTTGCGGCATGATAGAAGTATTCAGTGCGGAGACCAATACCTTCTACACGGCAGAGGGAGAGACTTCTCTTGATTTGTGGAGCCTAAGCCAGCTGAGCGGCTTGCCCATTGACGGGGAGCCTTATGAAGAAGTATGCCTCCCGGACTTGATCAAAGACGAGACTAATGGGGACGGCTATTATTCTCTGGGGTATTCATACCGGTACCTGATGAAGGCATACCGGGAGCTGTACCAGCTGTCGCACAAGGGGAAGCAGCCCGCCCGTGGGGATAGGAAACGGGTGCGTATGGCGGTATGGCTGGAATATTTCTATGATGGGCTGAAGCAGTATGAAGATTTTCCCTGCGTTGGCACCGCTGTTGCTCGCAAGAAACGTGCGAAGCCCAAGCATGACGTGAAGATCCCCTCCAGGGGACGTCGGAGCGGGGCCAATCCGACGGGGGTCGACCCACAAACTCACTGTGCCGCCTATCTGACGTACTGGCTGTGTTCATTTGCCATGCCGTACGGGGATGAGACGGTGATTCGGCCAGATGCCATCTACCCGGCGTGTCAGATGGCGTGGGGTGTTAAACTTTCTCTGTGCCCGGCGGCGCTCTGTCTGATTTATAAGGCACTGGGAGACATCAGCACGCACCAGTTCCCGAGGCAGGCCCGGTACGTGTGCCCACTGCATTTCTTCAACGCGTGGGTTTGTTCACTGTTTCCGGAGTTCGCCCCGCGAGTCCTTCAGGATTGGGGGCTGGTGCCGAGGATGCTGGAGTTCGCGAGTGCAGAACCGGCTTCTACTTCCATGCGGATGTATGATATTCGGGGCCGGTTGACCACGGTTCCCCGGGACGCAGCCGGTACCATTCATTTCTGGACGCTGGCCGCACATTCAAGCCCGCTCGTGAATAATAAGAGGGAATGCAAGGATGACCAGGTGGAGAGGTATGTCCACCCTATCAGCCAGGAAAACGTGGTGCGCCCGTTGCTGGAGCCCGAGCTGAGGGATTGGGCGCTGGCTATCCGCCCGAGCGTGTTGGTGTTCCGGAAGGGAGACAACGTACTGCTGGAGCCGTATTACCCTTTCCGATTTGGCCGCAACTTCGGGTATGACCAGCACATCCCTGCTTATCATGCGCAATTCGGCTTGCCTTCGCGGAACGTCGGGGGAGTGCGGTCGCCGAGCACGCTAGAAGCTGGTGGGACTTCTTCCACCGGGCGGACTCTGCCTCCTTCAGGGTGCCAGCCCCGGGTCGCGTGCCCCGAGTGACTGAAGACTATATAAAGTGGTGGAATGCCCGGACGGCTTTCTATCGGTTGCACAAGACCGATTGTTGGGATGGCGCCGAAAGGAGATTCCTTAGCCGGCAACCGGTGCCAGTACTTGACATTGAGCCAGATCATCTTCTTCGGCTCAAGAACAGGCAAGAGAAGGAGGTGGCGACATATCTGATAGCTCGTCGGGAAGCCCGGGATAGGAGGCCGACGCCGAAAGTGGAGCTGCCTCCAGTGGCGAAGGACAGCTATCAGAAGACACTGAGGGACCTGTGCCGGGTAGGGAGCGACCGTCTGGACCTCATCAATTATCCATTCCCCATAGAGGAAGAGGGGACTCCTGCCAAGAGCTGGCGTCCGGAGAGAGACTTGGCCTGCCTGTATCGCACGTTCATGAGGCGGGAGGAGAGGAAGCCTGAGAATTACAAGGATACCACGTGGCTATATATCCTCCTCCGGGTGAATGGGATGAAGATTGAAGATGTGACGGCCTCCATCCTGGGCAAGCGCCTGCACACCCCTTATTATTATGCTGATGGGTGGGGCATGGACCACTTCAATCTTTTCTGTCACCTTTCTTCCAAGAAACATGCGGATCTGGCCAACCTCACGGACCGGTGTCAAACTATTGAGGACGTTTGTTGGCTAGTCCGGGAGGCGGCACGTCGGGACAAGGAGATATCCTTGAGCTACTGGCCGATCACGCTGCGGCTGTACACTGGCCCTCATGGTATTCAGTTCCCTCTTGCTCTTCGGTTTTATCCCTCAGCGCTGCGGCTTTCGCGGTGAGTTAGGTACTAATGGTGTATGCATGTTCGTTCTTTCCCCTCTTTTCTTTGCAGACCATCCCGACAGCACGCAGATGGCCACGTACCGGAACCTCCTCCGGCTGGTGAAGAAGCCTGCGCATTTTGAAGCCGCGCCGCTGGCCCCGACCACGGCTCCTTTGCCTAAGGCTGCGAAGAGGCCCCGGGCCAAATCGCCTGTGAAAAAGGCGGTGGACGCCGCCAAGGCGGCTAAGCAGCGGGATACAAAGCGGAGGAAGATAGAAACGGCTAAGGCTTCGACGGCTGCTCCTCTGGCACCACTAGCCCCGTCTTTCGAGGAATTCGAGGCTGCCCGTCCCGAGCCAGGTCAACCTGCCGGTCAGTGTTCCCGATCATTAGCGTGTCTCTTGAATCTTCCCCCCCCCCTTTTATTTTGGAGTGGAGTCTTGACACCTGGATACTTCTTTTGTCTTAGCTTCTACGGGAGAGCCCGTGCCCTCGCCTGACATGGGTGAAGTTGCGGTCCCGGCAGAGGCGACCCCGGCGGCGGCTCCGGCTCCCTTGCCGCAGGCAACGGGAAGGCCCCGGGCACAGTCGCCCGTTAAGAAGGCACTGGCTGCTGCCAAGGTGGCCGGGCAAAAGACGGTAAAACGGCAGCGGACCGAGGTATCCCCGGCTCCGACGGCAGCCTCGCCGGTGGCTCGTGTCTTGTCCTTCGAGGAATTCGAAGCCACGCAGACCGAACCGAACCGCGAAGCTGGTGAGATTCATTGGCCGCTCGTGTCGTCTGCGGTCGACCGGCCTCCCGAGTTGGCCTCGGATTCGCGCGTGGCGACGATGCGCTTCTATCTCACGGGCAGCACGGAGGAATCGGCGCCCGTGTTGCTCCCGGGCGAGGGTACGGCTGGGATTCCCGAGAAGGCGTTGCCTGTTGAGGAAGCCCGCGGGTCATCTCGTGTCGCAGGAACTGAAGGGGGTAAATATTTTCGACTACACGGTTAGCTCCCCCCCCCCTTTTTGTCCTAGGGGGCCAGTAGATTCACCCTGGCTTATCTTCTTTTGCATGACAGGCGTTGCTGCGGTGGCCACCGAGTCATTGGGGCCTGATCCCGACCTCCCGACGACGTTGATATATGTGAGGAGGAAGAAGATCGGAGCGCGAGCCTCGCCTAGCCCGAGGGAGGACGTGCTGGGCAGAGACTCTGAGGTGGAAGCTCCTCTGCCGGTCCAGGCCGGGCCGACGGCGGTCGAGTCTCCGTCTGGGGAAGAGGTAGATTACAATTATTCATCCGATGAAGCGGCTCCTGACGAGGGCGTGTCCGGGACATCGGAGCCGCCCGAGCCGGCCTTCGGGGCCCCCTTACTTGCTGGCTCCTCGAGCCTCGTGGGGAAGACCGCTGTGAGTGTGAGCTTGTTTGGGCCGGCTCTTCCTTTCCCCCTTTTTTTTTTGTGATTGACTGACGACCTTATCCCCCCCTTTTTCTTTATGATTTTCGAGGACCGGCCGAACTTGAGATCACAGAGGAGGCTGCCCCGGCTGCGCTGATCGACCGTCCAACGGGAGCCGATGCCGTCATGGGCAAATTGGCTCTTTTGCTCGACGCCCTTCGAGAGGAAATGCCCGCGGAGCCCTCCGGTACTACCAGAGCGGTGGGCGAGCCTCTGGAGGAGGGGGAGATCGCGCCTGAAGGTAGCATCATCCCAGCGGCCAAGGTGAGTATGCGGGCTCCACGGTCTCCCTTTTGCATGGTTCATTTTAGATGGCGAATAGCTGATTCCCATTCCCATGGTCAGGCGATGCCGATATCGGGGAAGGCGCCTGGTCGTATCCGGAAGGCAGTGGCCAAGCGGAGACCGAGCATTGGCCCGATAGCGGTGAAGGGGCCGGCTCCAGTCTTGGGTTTGGAGAGAGAGGGACTGGCTGCGCTCGTGGAAGCGGGACGTTTACCCCAGCTGGTGGTTCCGCTTCCGCCCTTCCCGAAACTCCCGGCTCAGATGGAGGACCCGCTCTTGCAGCAGATATTTGCGGGGCTCCGTGCGCATCTGGAGGGATCTCAGCCGCGAGCGAGGAGTTCATGGGTGACGGCTTCGGGCCTGGCCTTACTCGAAGCTCCTCCTCTAGCCGAGGTAACGGCCCCTGCACCCCTGCCCCTTGGAGGAGTGGCAGAGTCGGGCCAGACGGAGGCAGAGGGGGCAGGTGACCTCCAAACGATGGGGGCACCGGAGGCTTCGGCAATGGTCCTTTCCTTTCCCCAGGCAATGGTCGGCCAAGAGTCTCTCGTCGAGCTACGCCGGCCGGGCGACTTGACCCTCGCCCTTCCTTCATCTTCAGTGGCGGCAGATACCGACCTGTGGGCAGAGGTGGACAGCACCGTAGAATTCACCCCTCCGGTCGTGCCCTCAGTTAGTCACACGTCCTCAGAAGCGCCAGTCCGTCAGATGCTGATCACTTTACGGACGATGCTTCTCGGCGATGCTTCTCTGTCGTATCGGGAGGTGCATACCATCGTAACGCAATTAACGGGGGCGCTGCAAGTGCTTGGCTGTCCGCTGGGGGAATGGTCACGGCGGGTCTTGCTATTATTGAAATATGTCAAGCGCCGCGAGTTCCTGGAGACCCAGGCTCCTGACGAACGCGCCGCCCTTGATGCTCAGGCAGACGAATATCTGCAGGCCCTAAAGGCCCGACGCGACAGTAGAGAACGCCACGGAAAGGCCCTAGAGGAAGGCGAAGGCAGCGTTCGTTCCTTCAAGAACCGGATCGAGAAGCTGGAGGGCTATCTTGCTGCGGCCAAACTTGGCCTCGCCGAGGCGGAAGGGGCGGTGGCAGAGGAGAGGGAAGCTCTTGCCGTTGCCGACGTTGAAATGGCGTCCGTCGAAGCGGAGCTCGCCCGTCTTGAGGGATTGAGGGGCCGACTGCGCGATATGACGAACTTCCCTTGCGTCGGGATCCTCCCCCTCGAGGACATCTTCAGGGACATCGACTGAGCGTTACATCCCTTAATTTCTCTTTCTTTTTTTTTTGAATGTAACACAGGGGTATGCCCCGCAGCACATGTAGTTTGATCCTCTTTTGAATAGAGCAAAGCATTTATGACTTCACGCGTTCCTGGTGTGTGCATTTATCCCGGAGGGAGCTTTCCCACCCCTCTTCCTCTTCCGTGCATATTGTTTTCTCCTTCCTCTTCCCTCGCTCTTGTATCTTTCCCCCCTTTTCGTGTAGGGGCCCATTGGCAGGGTATGAGTCTTTGCGGGGATTCACTTTGGAAGGACCAGGCAGGGACCCATGTCAGGGTACAGGAGAGCGCTCGCCTTCCCAGGGGGAGGACGAGGGGACCACTCCACCATACCGAACGGGCAACTCCCTGGTTTTGCCGCAATATTGGGAGCGCGTGCTGGTCTCGAGTGAGGGGTACTTGGCCAGAGACCCCTTTTGCCGTTCAGAGGTGGCGGATAGAAAGGTCCGTTTAGTCAGTGACATAGACGGGAGGTCTGATCCAAAGGGGTGCTCGCCCCCCGGGAGGATGGAGAGAAGAGTTCGTCTAGTCAATGACCCGGACGTGAGGTCTGAGCCGAAGGGGTACTCTCTGCCCGGGAAGGACGGAGAGAAGAGTTTGTTTAGTCAATGACCCGGTCGTGAGGTTCGAGCCAAAGGGGTACTCACCGCCCGGGAAGGACGGAGAGAAGAGTTTGTTTAGTCAATGACCCGGTCGTGAGGTTCGAGCCAAAGGGGTACTCACCGCCCGGGAAGGACGGAGAGAAGAGTTTGTCTAGTCAATGACCCGGACGTGAGGTCCGAGCCAAAGGGGTACTCACCGCCCGGGGAGGACGGAGAGAAGAGTTTGTCTTTTTTCTTTTTAAATCAATTTTGGTACCCCCGCTGATGCGGGGCGGTGACTGGAAATGGGGGGCGTCCCCCTTTCTGGCTTCTCTTTTTTTCTCTCTTTTTTTTCTCTTCTTTTTTTTCTTTTTTTTTTCTTCTTTTTTTTTGCTTCTTCCTTCTTTCTCTTTCCATTTTTTTTGCTTCTTCTTTTTTTGTCTTTCTCTTTTTTTTTGCTTCTTCTTTCTTTCTCTTTCTATTTTTGCTTCTTCTTTTTTTGTCTTTCTTCTCTCTTCCTCTTTCCATTTTTTGCTTCTTCCTTTTTTCTCTTTCTATTCCTTTCTTCCCTTTTTCGGGAACCCGGCTGGTGGCCAAATCATTCGGACATTAATCACGCAAATCCGCCCCAAAATGGGGCGAAGAGTAATATTATTACCTGAATGGGGGCGCTGGGGCGTGGTACAGCCTCAAGTGCCTTCCATTAAGAGGCGGGAATTGAACCTCCCCGCGGTGGTTGACAATTACATAGGCTCCGCCTTCGTAGACTTTCTGGACTACGTAGGGTCCGAGCCAGTTCTCTTTTAGCTTACCTTTGGGGTTGGCCGCCATGAGATCTCTTCTCTTGACCATGACAAGGTCACCCTTCTTGAATTCGCGTTCCTTGACGAGCTTGTCAAAGGCGCGTGCAATCCGGGCCTGATAGACCTGGATATTCTGTTGGGCTTGAAGCCGCTTTCCTTCCAGACTGGAGAGTTCATCGAGCCTTCGCTCGGTGTTGGTCTGCCCTTCGGGGACAAGCCCATGCTGAATGGCGACCCTGAGGGACGGTATCTCCAGTTCGACGGGGATGATTGCTTCCGAGCCATATACAAGAGAGAAGGGCGAGCAGCCCGTTGGGGTCTTGTATACGGTTCGGTACGCCCAAAGCGCTTCATACATTCTTTCTTCCCAGTCCCTTTTGTTAGAGCTAACAGTCTTGGCCAGGAGAGTGCAAAGTGTCTTATTGAAAGCTTCGGCCAGCCCATTGGCTTGTGGATTGTAAGGAGTCGATGTCCTCCAGTCAATTTTGTATTTTTCTGCTAGCCGGTAAACTTTCTGGTTGCGGAAGTGGCTGCCGTTGTCCGACACAATCCGGTCGGGCACGCCGAACCGGAATATAATATTGCGGCGGACAAACCTGACCACGATTTCTCCGGTGACCTCCCGTAAGGCAATAGCCTCTGCCCAGCGGGAGAAGTAGTCGGTCGCCGCCAGAATATATTTGCAGCCTGTGGAAGATGCAGGAAAGGGGCCCACGACGTCCGTTCCCCATTGGGCGAACGGCCAACTGGGCACTGTTGGGTGTAGTGGTGCAGGAGGTCTTCTGGGAATGGTGGCATGCTCCTGACATCTCTGACACGACTTAGCATACTCGCAACAGTCGTTGAACATTGCAGGCCAATAATAGCCAAGTTTCTTGATTTCAATCTTCATTTTCGGCCCCGCCTGGTGTGCGCCAGCTATGCCGGCATGGACCTCCTTCATAACCCTCCAAGCTTCTTCAACGGACAAGCATCGGAGGAGTAGCTTCCGTTTGGCATCGGCGACAATCCGGAATAATATTCCGCTTCGGAGCTCATAGGAGTCCTTGGTTCTGACCAGCTTGATCTTTTCTTCTCTTCGGTCGGGTAGTCGCTGGTGCCTGAACCACTGCATTAGGGGGTCCCTCCAGTCAGGCAGGCTGACGGCTTCTGCTGTAGCGACCTGTAGGTCCTCCTCTTCCGGCTCTTCTTCTATCATGCTGGGCATCTGGCGTTGGTTTATTACTTGGATATGGAGATATCCATCTGGGGGCACCGCCAGTGAGCTTGCCAATTTTGCCAATGCGTCGGCTTGTGCGTTCTCCCCTCTGGCGACATGGCCTATTTCGAGGAGGTAGAACCGCTCCATGAGCCCTTTCGCTTTAGTGTGATACGGGAGCAGCTCGGGTTTTCGGACATCAAACTGCCCCTGGATTTGCTTGACGACAAGCAGCGAATCGCCGAACACCTGGAGCATTTTGATCTCCATTTGGAGGGCGACCTGGAGGCCGATGATCAGGGCTTCATACTCCGCCTCATTATTTGTACAGGGCTTGCTGATGCAGCAAGAAGTGTGTAGCACCTCTCCATCTGGAGATTTGAGGACGATGCCCGCTCCGGCCCGCACCTTGGTACGTCCGGACGGGGTCGCTTCTGTTCTTGAGGCTCCGTCGAAGTATAACTGCCAGACGGCTTGTTGCACTTGATCCACCTCTAGTGTTTCGTCTTCGGGTAGCTCTGTGGCCAACGGAGAGTCTTCGGGCACAGGGTGTGCTGCGAAGAAGTCCGCGACGGCTTGCCCCTTAACGGCCTTCTGTGGCACGTAAGTAATGTCAAATTCCATGAGCAGCACGGCCCACTTGCCAAGGCGCCCCTTCGGGACTGGCTGGAGGAGAATGTGCTTGATGGGGTCGGCCCTGGATATCAGGCTGACTTCATGGGACAACATATAGTGCCTCATCTTCTTGACCGCGAAGACCAAGGCAAGGCAGATTTTCTCAATCGGGGTGTACTTAGCCTCTGCGCCCACCAACCTTCGACTGAGATAGTAAAGAGCTTGTTCTTTTCCCTCATCATTGTTCTGGGCGAGCATTGCCCCCAGTGAGTACTCGGTGGCCGCTATGTAGAGAATAAGCGGTCTACCTTTGACAGGTGCCCCCAGGACGGGTGGGGTCTTCAGGTACTCCTTTAGCTGGTCGAACGCGTGCTGGCATTCGTGACCCCAGCTGAAGGGTGCATTCTTCATCATCAGTCTGTGGAAGGGTCGGCAACGCCCTGACAGGTTGGAGATGAACCTGCGGATGTAAGCTAAACGCCCCTGCAGGGACCTCAGCTCCCCCAGACTCTTCGGAGGAGGCAGCTCCTGGATGGCTTTTATCTTCAGGGGGTCGATCTCGATCCCTCTGTGCCGGACAATAAAGCCGAGGAATTTCCCGCTGGACACGCCAAAGGCGCACTTCATGGGATTCATTTTCAGCCCGTACTGCCGGAGCCTTTGGAAGACGGCCCTGAGGTCGCTCAGGTGCTCGTCTCTTTTCTTCGTCTTGACGACCAGATCATCAATGTAGCACTCGACCTTGCCGTATAGCAGCTCGTCGAAGATCTTGGTCATCGCCCGCTGATATGTGGCACCGGCATTCTTGAGGCCGAAGGGCATCCTCTTGTAGTGAAATACCCCTTTGGGTGACCGGAAAGCCGTATGGACCCGGTCGTGGTCGGCTATCCAGATTTGGTTATAGCCGGACGACCCATCCATAAAGGACATGGCCTCGTGGCCGGTGGTTGCATCAATCATCACTTCGGTGATAGGCACCGGGAAGTCATCTTTCGGGCAGGCTCTATTCAGGTCGCGGAAGTCCACGCAAATCCTGATCTGTCCATTCTTCTTTTTCACCGGTACAATATTGGCCAGCCATGTGGTGTATTGATTTTCTGCCACGAAACCGACGTTTATGAGCTTGTCGACTTCTTTGCAGATCTGGCTGGTTAACTCCGGCCTCATGCGCCGGGGAGGTTGCTTCACTGGTTCCATTTTGGGATCAATAGACAGGATGTGTTGAGTCACCTCGGGGCTCAGTCCGGGCATTTCTTCATAGTTCCAGGCAAAGCAATCCCGGAATTCTTGCAGCAACTTCGTGTATTGTTCTCTTTCCTGTAGAGGCATGAGAGCACTCAAAAAAGTCGGCCTGGGATTGTCTTCTGTGCCGAGGTTGATTTCAACCAATTCGTCGACTGTGGCCTGGCCGCTATTTTCAATTTCCGGCGGGGCTGGCGACAAATCCACGAAGTCTTGGTCTTCATTGTCTTCGGGCTCGAGGACGTCATCTCCCTCTCCTTGTTCATCACGACTGGGCATAGAGGTTGCATTTGCCTCGCAGTCCCCCAGGGTCGTAGCCGCCGGGTACGTAAGGTCCGCAGGTTCAGGAGGGCATAAGTGCATCTCGGGCTCTTCTGTGTATTCATCATAGACCGCTCCTGCAGAGGCTGGGGTAGCCGCATCTTCGGGCGCCCGGCATCGGGTGGACACAGTGTAGGCTCCTGCCCTGGGGCTGTCTGCCACATGGGGGCGTGGCGGGGCTACCACGTAGTCCCCCATTCTAAGCTCATCCCTGTCGATGAGGCTTTGAGCGAGGTCTTTGAAGACATAGCAGTCTTCAATGGCGTGGCCCAGTATTTGGTGGTAAGGGCAAAACAGTGGATTCCCGCTTCTTCGGGTGTCCTGCGGCCTCTTGGACCGTGGAAGGGAGACCTTGCCGTAATGGCAAGCCCAGTCGAAGATGCCCCGGGTCTTCTCTCTCGGAAAGGAATAAGGCTTCTGCAGCTTCTCTTGGAGTGTCAGCCCTTGCCTGGTTGGCCGCTCGATCAGCGGGCTTGCCATGTCTCTCATTTCCCGCCTTGTCAGGGCGGGGGTGTTGGGACTGGTGCCTCGGGGCCGAGGCATCCGGCCACCCCATGGGGGAAGAGATCCTTGGGTCAGGTCGGCGACTAGCGAGGTTAACTCGGCCAGTCGTGCTTTTAACATCTCGATCTCCCGTTGCTGCCTATGGTACAAGGCGTACATGACGGGGTCGTATCGAGGGGAACTCGGGGCATGGCCCGTGCTACTGCTCCTTGCTTCGCCGGCCGGCCGGGGTGGAGGCGCCTCGCTGGCGTGCCCTCTCGAGGTCGACACTTCGGAAAAGGAGGGGGTCTTCTCCATATAGCGGCGGCTGGGAGGCTTCCACAGGAATACTTCTTCGTCTTGTGCCTCTTCGGCCGAGGCCCCGGGACATGTGTCTCGGTGGGCTTCCAGCGAATCTGCAGCTTCTGCGGGGTCGTCGCCGGGCCATGCTGAGACCGATATGACATCAGTCTCGTAGTAATCTTCTAGTGAAAAGCCCAGACCGGGGTGCTTGGTGATTTTCAGCAACCGTCGATCCAGGTTTGGTGGGTTCCACATTCTTTCAAACATTTCCTTCCGGCTGGAGGGCTGGTAGGGAGGAATCTTCTGCTTTCTGACCATTCTGGCTGCCTGGTCAGTCATGTGGGGAAGTCCCGTGATGGGGACGTGCGGGTCATGCAACTCGTCAGGGAACCGGCAATCATCGTCTTCCCTGACCGGCTTTTCCCCGGCCACATAGAAAATAGTGGGCGGCCCCTCAGAGTTAGGCACCTCGAAGGTTTTCAGTCGTTCAGCTGCTTGGGATTCTATCTCTGCTATCGGCTTGACGATCCCTGGCGGGACCCTGACATCTTCTAGCAGGTCTTCGAGGCAGGGTGCCCCCGGTGTGGGGTAGATGGCGAGAGGGGCTGCCCTGAATACCCCTTCTTCTTGTGCAATAAATGGTACATGCGGGGGAGCTACATAGCCTGGGGGCGGCGGAGGAAACCAGCCCCCTGATTCCATTTTCTTCTTGCCCTTGTCTTGGATGACTTGAGGAGCTTGCTTCGCCTTCTCCAAGTACAGATTAGCATCTGACAAGTGACACTCGAACACCTCGAACGGGTGGAGGTCGGCGAAGATTCTGACTTCCTTTCCCTCACAGGGGTACTTGATGCATTGATGCAGGGTGGAGGGCACCACTCTGTTCTGGTGTAGCCAAGGCCGGCCAAGCAACGCCTTGTAGGAAGTGCTGGAGTTGATGACGTGGAACTGGACCTTGGTGGTGAAGTCATCAAAGGTCAAGTTGAACTCTGCGACCCCCATAGGAACTTCGCATTTCTGGTTAAAGCCGGCAATCTTGACATTTTTAACTTCGACCAGATGTACGTCAAAGTAGTGCTTCTGGTATACCCGGTACGGGAGTATATTCACCGCTGCTCCTGGGTCGATCAAGACCCTGTTGATAGGCTGGCCGTTCAGCTGCCCTTTCATGTAGAGGGGCCTGTTATGGCTGCAAGTCGGTAGGAGCATGTCATCTTCTGTGAAAGCCACTGCTACTTCAGGTGGTATTTCTGCCAAACAGGCTTCAAGGTGTGCTGGCGTCTGGAGTGCGGCGATGATGGCTTGCCGTGTTTCTTCATTCAAGGACAGCATCTCCCAGATCGTGAACCGGGTCGGGATTTTCTTGAGATGTCTGACTATTCGCTCGGCCGCCCGTACCTTGAGCAGTTTCATCTCCTCGGGCTTGCTGCGCCTGCCTTCATCCTGGGACTGGGGTGCCGGATCAAGGGATGCCTGTTTTGTGGGTTCTGCTGTGGCCTGTCGAGCAGGCGGGGCCTGTTGAGCCTCCTCTGCTGCTCGCATGAATTCGGCGAGGTTTGGGGTGCCGCTGAATTCTTCCTCCGGCTGGGCAGGAACTGTAGCCGGTAGAGCTTGAGGAATGCTTGCTTTACTGGTCACAGCGGACCCCTGGGGGTGCACCCGCCTTCCTGCTCGAGCGGATAGGAACTCGGCGAACGACGGGGCGCCTTGACTCTTGGTGCCTCCGGGATAGAGGCCTGATGGAGGAGGGATCTCAGTGCCTCGGACCTCGGGCTCGGGAACCTGGTATGGTTGTTCCCCCCTGAGCATGATGTTGAGGCTGCCCTGAGGAGGGCGCCCCCACTTCCTCCCTGACCTGGTGGCGTGCTGGGAGGTGGATGCTTCAGCTTGACTCACTTCTGCCGGCTCATGGGGTGGCTCTTCTTCTTTCTCTTCCAGGGAGAGAGAAGTGTCGAACAGCGCCGCGAGGGTATTGCAGGCGAAGACAACCTCCTTCTTCTTCTTGCCCCTGGGTCTTCTCTTCTTCTTCTTCTTGCCTGCTGCAGCGGGTGGCTGCTCTTGAGGAGGTTCACCCCACAGGGGAGGCTCTTTGTCTGCATCAGCTTCTGTTCCCGGAGCCAGCTCGAGTGATTCGAACTCCGTCCAGGGGACATACTCCTTCAGCTCCACAGGCTGGATTTCGGGTTGTTCATAATCTTCGAGCCCATCAATAATAGCCTGGAGTCTTTCAACCGCCGGGCTAGTCTTCTTGTGCATCCGCAGCGGGGCAGAGCTCTTCCTGTTGTGAGTGGGCCGCCTCATGACCAGCCGGGGGGCCGTGTCGTGGCAAACAGGGTTTATTGGGGGCGGTGCAGGCAGGGGCGTTGCTACCCTCGAGTGAATTCCTGGGGTGGGTCGAGAGGCGCGCGCCTTCCTGGTTTTTCCGGGTGCAGTCTGCCACCCTTCTTGGTCTTGAGCTGGGGCCATGATAAAGGTTTCATAAGTGGCACGGGCACAGGCCTTCGCCCATTCTTCTGGCAGCTCCTGATATAGCGAGATCATACTGACGGAGGAGGCTATACTGGGCAGCTCGTGTGGCTGCGGGGGGTCTACTTTATGCTCCCCCATGTCCAGCTCCCCGTCTCTGATTAAGGACTCAATAACATCCTTGAAGACGTAGCAATCTTCAATAGTATGCCCGAGCACCCGGTGGTACAGACAGAAGCGCGGGTCATCTTTCTTCTTTGAGTCGCCAGGCCTTTTCGGCTCTGGCAATGTGATCTTATTGTAGCTGGTTGCCCACTCAAACAGGAGCTTGGACTTGTCCCGGGAGAAGGAATACAACTTGTTTCTCATCTTCTCTCTTAGTGAGGGGCCTTCTCGCCGTTCTGTGGTTCTGGGTGGCGGAGGGTTAGCTGCTCCCTTGGCTTTCTCCTTCTGCTTTTCGAAAGCCTGGAAGTCTAGTGCATGCACCTCCGGGGGAGCCGGCTTCTTCTCCGCCTGTCTGGCCCTCTGGCTTGACATAGCCGGGGTGGAGGAGTATCGGGCCAAGAATGCCTCGATCTCTGCTACCACATTATTCAGACGGTCAAATGTCTTGACCTCAGTGCCGATCATTCTTTCTAGGATTTCTTTCTTTAAGTTTTGCTTGCAGATCTGCACTGCGTCCTCCTGATGCGGGGGGCGTTTGCACCTCATGCTGAGGTTCCTCCACCTCTTAATGTAGTCAAGAGCCGACTCATCATTCTTCTGCCTCGTGGCGTAGAGTTCAGCCATGGTAACTTCTCTCTCGGCCACGTAGAATCTTTCTTTGAACTTCTTCTGCATGTCGGGCCAATCGGCCACGGACCCGGGCGGCAAGCCGGAGTACCATTCAAAGGCGAGCCCGGTGAGTGTTGAGCCGAAGAACTTCAGGAGGTAGGCTTCATCAGCAGCCAAGTCTCCCATGACGTTCACATAATAGGCAATATGCTCTCTGGGAGATCCTTGCCCGTTGAACTTCTCGAATTTCGGCGGCTTGGTGACGCCAGCCGGCAGCTTCTTGGCAGCGTAATGAACCGGGTAGGGTACCCGGTAGACGTCGAAAGGCGTCTGACCCCCATCGCCCCTCTCAGCCAATTTCATATCTATCATCTGCTCGAGCATTAACCGGCTGACTGCCGCCGGGTCGACTGGGCTCGGGTAAAAATGAGCGGGCTGTGCGCTCGGGGTGGCTACCACGGTCGCCCGGGGGGCCATGGGGGATCCTTGTGAAAGCAGAGCCTGTGGCGGGGTGACTGCTGCGCAATGTGATTGCTGCGGGGGCGCGCCCCCGAGAGGATTGAGGGTTGCTGGGAGAGCTGCCTCGGGAGACTGCCCCCCGTCCCTGGGTGCCTCGGGTGTGACCTCGGTCTGCCAGGACATTGGGGGTGGTGTGTTTCGCTCATTCAATTGCTTTTTAAGTGATTCGATTTCCTGCTGGAATCGTTGCATCATGAGCAGCATTGCTGGGTCAGCTGTGGGGAGGCTGGGTATGCCCCCCGTCTCTTCGGCCGGGGCGTCCTCGGATGATGTCGAGGGTCCGCCACTCGTGTCGCCGGTGGTGACTACATTGGCCGTGAGGGCCGTGAGGGGCTCCCCAGGTGTCGCGCCGCCTGCCGCTCTCCTTCTTCTGGTAAGGGGTCCCGGCCTGGCAGCTATTCTGGCCAATTCTTCCGGGTCGGCGGGTAAGGCCCCATACCGACCATGGACTCCTGCCATGTTGCAGGTGAATGTCAGCCATTTCCTATTCTTGTTTCTTCTTGACGCCCTCCGGGACGGTCCTCCTGGGAATGTTAGCCTGTCGAAGACCGACCGTCGGGACGGCGCCTCCTCCCGTACAGGGGACTGGCGCGGCTCTTCCGGGCGGGTCCTCGACTCCATACTAGGTGCAGGTTCCCCCCTTTCTTCCTGGAAGGCGGAGGTCATTGCCCCCAGTAGTCTCCGGCGGCCAGCGGGGGTGCTACCCGGGCCTCGGAGGTAGCTTCTCATGGCCTGCTCGATCCCTTCCCACTCCTGGTCAGGGAGAGCGGCCTGTGGTTGCGAGTCGACGACAGCAGCGGAAGGAGAGTAGGCCCTGAGTGCCGGGCGGGCGGCGTTGTGTCGGCGCCCCCGGCGACGGCGGTGAGCATCCTCGGACGGCACCAGGATGACAGGTGCCGGTCGGAGAGTGGGGGTCACTACCTCAGCCCTGTCATGGCGTCGGGTCCTCCTGGGGCGGAAGATGCTGGGCCCTGCCTGGGCGGGTGCGTTGGGCTGGGTCTCCTTAGGCACCCAGACTTGCTTCAGTTTAGCCGGCCTGTGACCCGGCGTCCTCTTTGGTGCTACGACCGGGGCTATGGGCCTCGTCTTCTCCTTCAGCTTAGCCAGTCCTTCAAAGGAGTTGCGGACTGGAACGGTTGGGATGATGCGGTCCGGTGTCACCTGGGACCTCTGCCCGTCTAGGCGGACTCGGAGGGCCCCAACCGTCATGGACTTCCGGAGTTGGAGGCGCGACGCCCTGATCCGGCGCCGATGTTGCTTTTCCGGAGCCTTCTCCGGTGGGATGTCGACCCTTGGTGGAACGGGCCGGTAGTTTGGTGCACGTGGTGCACGTTGCAGCTGAGCGTCGTTGTGCGGACGCTATTGTTGTCTTCGGCCACAGCTCGGCCGGCGGCAGCTTCGACGGCTCCCGGAGCGGGAGCGTTGGTTTGAGGCTCCTCGGGCGTTTCCACGTCGAGGATCTGGACGAAGGCTACCCCCAGGAAGTTGGGGAAGCCCACGGTGGGAGAGAAGCTCCCGAAAGTGAGGGGTACCGCCAGGTAGCCACCTCGCACGTGATTCTCCACAACCTCAGGGCTGCAGATGACACCCATTGTCGGCTCCATGATGCCTCTCTCTCTTCACTTTTTTTTCTTCTGCATTTAAAGGATAACGCAGCTAGTATTACAAGAAGGGGGCTGTGGGGCCCCTAATTTCGGCAAAGAGATGAAGGGTGGAGCGGTCCCACCGGGCGTGCCAGAGTTGTGGACGCACTTTCCGTTAGACTGGGGCTCCCGTTCGTCTGTTGGTTTTATTAAGTGCGTGGGCGTGCCAGTCACCGGAGTGACAATTTATTCGGGCTCCGGAGAGCCCATGGTGCGCTCGATCTGACTTCGTCAGACGATTGTGTGGTTCGTGTCGGGACCGAATCCCGTCGCGCCATGAAGGTCACGACGTCATTTACATCCCTCATACGAGGGAATACCCTTGATTAATTGCCGAAATTAGAGGCCCCGCGGCCGAAAGGAGTAACACTAATTATACGAGAGAGATAGGGATGGGTCACACTGAAAGTTGTATTAAGGCCATAAACTGTCGGCCGTGTCGGCCACTCGTAGACTTTTCGTATTCGGACACAAGTCCGTGACAGCGCCACAATGAGAAAATCGAGGTAGATCCCTTCAAATGTCTGCCGAGCATGCGGCAATTTTAAATGAGGGTTCGGAAGGTATCCGGAACGAGAAAACAAATCCGGTCCGATTAGGATGTCGGCCCGAGGTTAGATCAAAGCCCGGCCATATCGGGGAATTCCCGAGACTCGGGCTCGACCTAAAGGGGCAGCGTTGTTGTTCCTTTTGCCCCGGATCCCGGGGAGAGAGCGGGCTGCGGCGTGGGCATTAGCATCTTTTATCTAGAGCTTTCTAGGTTATACCTTCTGGGATTTCTGATTTGATGTTTACTATTTATTCGTGCCTTTGTCCGGGATGATTTCTCTTCTTCTATGCATGATTATTCTTATTATTATCATTGGTTTATTATTTATTTTTCTATTACCCCTCCCGCCTCTTTTATTGTGATTAATATTACGCATTCGGAGTCCTTTAATTAGCGTAATTTTTATTAATTTATTTGCTATTATTAATGCCCTTGTCAAGTTGTATATGTGTATATGTATAGTGTGCCGGCGAAGGGGAAAACGGGAGTGTACCGCCGAGGGCTGGGGCGTACCGCTGAGGGCTACAGGGGGGCGTACCGCTGAGGGCTGTAGAGAGTGTGCCGCTGGAGGCTGCAAAGGGCGTGCCGCTGAAGCCCCAAAGGGCCGTGCCGCTGAACGGCCTGAAGGGCGTGCCGCTGGGGACCCTACAGGGTGTGTCGCTGAAGACCCCCAGGGGGCGTGCCGTTGAACCCCAAAGGGGGTGTGCCGCTGAAGACCCCCCCCCATGGGGGGTGTGCCGGTGAAGACCCCCCCCATGGGGGTGTACCGGTGAAGACCCCCCCATGGGGGTGTGCCGCTGAAGACCCCCCCCCATGGGGGTGTGCCGGTGAAGACCCCCCCATGGGGTGTGCCGGTGAACCCCCTTGGGGGTGTGCCGGTGAACCCCCATAGGGGTGTGCCGGCGAGGGCCGCGGCAGGGTGTGCCGCTGAAGGGAGCGTGCCGCTGGGGCCTCAACTGGGCGTGCCGCTGAAGGGCTAAATGGGCGATTTTGAGCCCATTGTGAGCATGAGTTGTGGCCCATTTGATTTTCTTCGAGGCCCACGGGCTGTGGAGCCTTTTGTGCTTGATTTCCCGGGGGTTTCTTCACTCGGCGCCGTTGTTGATGCTGGGCTGAGCATGACATTTTGGATGTGCAATTTTCGGTGTCCACAGAGGACAAGTGGAGAGGGTATTGGGTGTGAGGGAAGGACGAAGGAGGGGGTAAGAGGATTGTGGTGGTTATGGTGGAGGGCCATGACTTGCGGTGTGGCGCCATCGTCATCAAAAGACCACTTGGCATTAGGGGCCGGGGGTTGAACTACGTTCACTTGAGCCGGTGCTGGCGGTTGAGGTTGTTGTGGAGCAGGTGGATGATTTGGCATCGGATTTTGATGGATCCCCAGATCCTGAGCCTGTTGTAGTTGCTGTTGTGGTGGTAGCTGCTGTAGCTGCGGTGCTTGTTGCTACTGCACTTGCTGCCTCGGCTGTTGCCCTATCTTCTCTTTAATCTCAACAATGGCCCGATGCATCGCGGCCCAATTGATTCTCTGTCCCTCATGAAGATCATAGACTAGATCTTGGAACTGGAAACATCCTTCAATGGTGTGGCCTGGCTACCTATGAAACATGCAATATTTTGTCTGATCAACGGCCGGGTTCCAATTGGGCCGTTCTGGAGGAAGTTGGATTGCATTCATTGACATAAGGGCGGAGAAGATATCTATAAGTGTCTCTGGCAATGGGGGGTATTGAGCTCTCCTGGGAGCCGGGCGCTTGCTGTTTGGGTTGTTGTTGTAGCCGTTGGGTGGGGGGATGTTATGGTATTGCGGAGGTGGTGGTGGTTGCTGTGGAGCGACGAAGGCATTTTATGGAGTGGTGAAGGTAGGCGGAGGGTTTTGCAGAGTGGCTTGTAAGTTTTGTGGAGCGGGATTCTATGAATTGCGGGGGTTTTAGGGGAAGCGGAAAGGTGCGGTTTGAAATGGAAAGGCAACGGCTTGTACTTGTTCGTTTGTCTGGACTCCCTCGGTAACCGGCCCTTGTGGTTTCTTGTGATATTTGGGCTTTTGGTTTTCAAACAGGAAATGTATGGGGGAATCCTTAAACTGGGTTTGTATGAAGCGCGCCCGGTTGTAGAGCTGGTGCATGTTGGCTATGTCATTCATTGCCAGGATGTTCCGGAAGGTCGGAGTAGCATTTGAAATCAATAGCTTGACCTTCTCTTCCTCCGGAATGTGGCCAAGCACTCTAGCAGCCATCTGTCTCCACCTGTCTGCATAAGTGGCGAACTCCTCATCTGGCTTCATCTTCTCGACCACCAGATCTATGAACGAGTATTCTGGGCCGACCCTGTCTTGGAACCACTGGATGAATTTGTCCTGTACTACCTTGAAACTTTCAGCTTCTTCTAGCGGCAAAGAGTAGAACCACTCCAGAGCAACACCATCCAAAGATCGGCGGAATAAGTACGCCATAAGGTGATCATCATATTGGAACTGCGCCGACTCATATAGAAAATCCCTCACATGAATGAAGGGATTGCCGTTCCCGTCGTACTTGCGATAGCTGGGGAGCTCTGATTGGGGAGGGAACCGAATGTTCTGGAAGCTCGGGACAGGAACATCTGCCAAAGATTGTGGGCCGACCCGCTTCTGGAGGAAATCGAGTTGTTGCTGCATGGTGGCCCATTTATCAAGCAAGTCCTGCTCTCGGGAGGGAGCAGGGGTAGTGAAGGATGCTGATTGAATTTGAGGAGCAGATGGAACGATTGTGGCAGAAGGTGGAAGCCCATAGGAAGGAGTGGAGGGATAAACAGTAGAGATGGGGGGCCCATAAGAAGGATATTGGGCCTGAGATTGGCCCAGATTAGAATGGGCTTGAGCCACCCCTTGCTGAGGGCGCAAGAAATCTGAAGGGCCCATGAGAACTTGAGGAGCTATCGGGCTCGATGTATGATGATCCACCTGAGCAAAGGAAGGGACTGGTGACTTCCCTTTATCAAAAGATTGATAGGCTGAGTTGGAAGATTGGCCCGTCTCCATGCTTGTGAAAGTGATGGTCCGGGGTTGGACCGGGGTGAGATCAATCGGAGTGGGCTGGACAAAGGGCCCACTAATTCTATATGGATCGATAGGAGGGTTGGATTTAGATGGAGATGCGTTGGACCCTTGCATGGCCTGATAAAGAACTTGAAGTTGGGTTGGATCCAATTGGGCCATCATCTGAAGGATGGAGCCCGCGGAAGGAGTGGAGTGAGAAGGGGTAGCTTGACCACTTTCTATAGAAGTGGAGGATGGAAGAGAGGTAGTCCCCTCTCCGGAAGAAAAGGTGATAACCCTAGGAGGGTTTTTAAGGAGCCCTTGAGGAAGAGAGTCCTCTTGGGAACGGGGAGAATTGAATGATGCCATGGCAGACTCGAAGAGAGGATTGGAATAGAACGTGAAGAATGAATTGACTTGAGGAGATGGTTCGGACGGACGAAAATAACTCCACATGCAACGGTCAACCTTGACGATGCAAACAATCAACACAAATAATCACACAATGAGTAACCAAACTCGGATGTTTTTAACAAAAGATGTAAGTGATAAAAGATGAAGACACCCCAAGTCAACCAAGTTGTTTAAGATGATGCAGCAAGATTCTTGTGATTTCTCCTTCGGAACTTTAGTAAATTGATTGAAATGTGCTCTCAACAATGGGTTCCTAACAGGAGATGGGTATGGGACTTGGTTTGACTCTAAGTGTAATCACTCCTTCACTTATGCAGCCCTAGACACGGAGTGGGAAAGGTACAACCAGCCCGGCATCCGTGTGGGAATCCACGGCTCGCGGGGACTTATGGAGGTCCCTGGTGTGATTTCCTAGTCGGCCCCAAGGAATATGGAGACGAGAGGTCCGCACACCAAGGTAGGAAAATGCAATCTAGGATATGAAAAGACGAATGGTCCTATGTGCACCGGAGTGCATGCAAAGTCTAGCCTAGAATCTGGCAATCAATGATGCACACAATGATATGGAGATATGAAACAAAGCAAGGAGGAAGTCAAGTATCACCCAAGCAAAGAGTCACAGTAGAAACTGCGAAAATAAATACACCTCGGATGCGTACCTGTCTGGAGTATAACGGTCGATGAACCCTGCGTCAGAAGAAAATAACGGTTGAAGACCAGACCGCCAGAAATAATATAACGCAAGGAGGTAGGACCATCAAATGAGCCAGAGAGCCAAAATCAACCAGAAGTAACAGGAAAAGATCGTGAAAACTCTCGCAGTAGAACAGATGTGGCGGTCTAATGACCCTGCGTCAGAGGACTCTAACGCAGGGACACAGGGCCGTCAGAGCACTCAGAAAACCAGGATCAACAGGAAATAAGAGGAAAACGGGAGGGGAACAACATAAGAGATGATGGCAGGTTTAACAGGAATCAAAAGCATGATTGGCACAAGTGGTCCCACCGTGATCGCCAAAAAATTATCTGTTGATTTGTTTTGCCTATCTTCTCTTCTTGGGTTTTTGTATGAACATGATAAGATGACAAGCAAGTAATCAAAGACCTTCTCTTAACCTATGAACATGTGACCATGAACCTAGGCAATCAAAGCTAGCTCTAGCATGGGCATGCTATCTCAATCAAACTAAGCTAAGGAAATAAAGAAAAGCACACGCCGGGGCGTGGAGCAAGGAATAAATAAAAACACACCACGAGGGTGGAACAAGCAAGAAAATAGAAGATATGAGATGCGAGAGAGAAAGCTAATGCCCAATACTAAGAAAGACGTGATCGCCACCAAAGTAAAATAAGTCAAAGACCTGAAAATACCTTGGAAATAGGTGGATGAAACACCCGCCCACGGAGAGAAACCCAAAGAAGACCTGCAGGTCAGCTGAAAGTAACGGCCAGAACCTTGTGCGTCACTTGGAAGTGACGGTCGCTCGATAGACCGCTGGAAGAATCTGACGCGCCTGCACGAGACCGTCAAATAACCTGCAGTAGCAAAGCGTGAATCCTTTTAACTCCAACTCTTCCAGCCGGCTAGAAGACTTGGGCCTCGTGCTGGTGGACCTGTAAACCTGCCAAAGACATGGAAAGCAACAGAAAACAACCCAAATTAGCCCTTTAGACAATATAGCATCAATTCTTCAATAAACACAATATCATCAAAAGGAAAGGGAAATACCGGGTGGTTTTTGTTTTTTTAACCCCTCTGGGCATTTTAAAAGATTGGGAGGAAGTTTAGATGATGAAAACCAGTGAAAAACGTGGAAAAAGGAGAGAAATAATGCTTATGATGAAAGGGAGATGGAAAAGGAATTCAATATGCAAATATGAACTTTGGAACCAAGAGGAACAGATACTCCCTTCACCAGGCAGCAAACGAACGTGAGAAGCACTTCTCCTTGATCAATCGTGGCTCTAAAATGCGGCAGCACTTCGTCGCAAAAACTAGAATTTCCTCCTTAGGACCATGAAGTCAATGGTTCTATTTATAGACCCTCAAACCCTCAGGTCGAGCAGAGGAAAATCCAGCAAGATACAGGGATAACTCTTAGCAAATCCTTGAAGATAATATCACTAAGAGTCCATAGAATCAAACAGAAGGTCCTGAGGATTAGATTTGGAAGAGATATCGTCAATCCAAGTTCTTATCTCGACCACGGAGTAGCAGAGAAAAGGTCTGAACTGCCAGGACTCTCTGAAAGAAGTAACAGCTGCACGACAGACCGCCACAGTGAAATAACGCATCAAGGAACATCCGTTACTTTCAACCTTATCCCCAAAGAGATAAGATCAACAAGAAGAAGATCAAAACAATAGGACTCTGTAAAGAAAGCAACGGTCAAGGCATAGGGCGTCAGAATGAAACAACGGCTGCACGACAGACCGTTATATTCAACATATAGGCCAAAGGATAAGCTTTGGAACAAGACCTTAAGCTTCAGGACTCTTCAAAGAGCAATGGCCCAGGACCCATCCGTTAGAAGGAAGAAACGCGCCTGGGACAGACCGTTATTATCAATGGAGTTCAAAAGAAGGAATGAAGGTTTTGCTAAGCTTTAGTCAAAATGAAATGCCACAAAGAGCCACATCCGACCAAGGAGTCAAGACCCAAGAAATGATCTTCAACTAAACAAAGAGACTCGATGAAGAGTGAACAACTCGGAGCATCATATATAATGAATAAAGAGATGACCCGACTATTGGTCATAAAACGGGTGTCAACAGATACTACACTATTTCAATTCTAATCCACTACCTATTTGTTTCGTCTGCTTTGTTTTGCAAGGGTAACCAAAGAAGACCCTCTTCATCGGTCGGCCAAAGGAAGAGGAAGAAGAAACCCACGTAATCCCTTTACTCGGAGATAAGACGCGATCATCTCCTTCCATTTCGAGGTACACTACCTCTGGCGATCACACCCCCTTTACTTTTGTTTTTTTTAGTTCTTTGTTTTATCCTCACCCGTGCGGAGGATCATTCCTGTGACGGTTCCCTCCCCATGCATTTAATTTCTGTTTAAACCCCGTTGACGAAACTACTTTCTCGCGGAGGTTTTATTTTGTAACTTTCATTCAAACCCCGTTGACGAAACTAGTTCCTCGTGGCCGTTTTATTTTATAATCTTCATTCGAACCCCGTTGACGGAACTAGTTCCTCGCGGAGGTTTTATTTCATGTCCTTCATTCGAACCCCGTTGACGGAACTAGTTCCTCGCGGCGGTTTTATTTTATAATCTTCATTCGAACCCCGTTGACGGAACTAGTTCCTCGCGGAGGTTTTATTTTCTGTCCTTCATTCTAACCTCGTTGACGGAACTAGTTCCTCGCGGAGGTTTTATTTCTTGTCCTTCACTCAAACCCCGTTGACAGAACTAGTTCATCGGGAGGTTTTATCTTCTATCTTTCATTCGAACCCCGTTGACGGAACTAGTTCCTCGCGACAATTTTATTTTATAATCTTCATTTGAACCCCATTGACGGAACTATTTCCTTGCGAAGGTTTATCTTCTATCTTTCATTCGAACCCCGTTGACGGAACTAGTTCCTCGCGGCGGTTTTATTTATAATCTTCATTCGAACCCCGTTGACAGAATTAGTTTCCTCGCGGAGGTTTTATCTTCTGTCTTTCATTCGAACCCCGTTGACGGAACTAGTTCCTCGCGGCGGTTTTATCTTCTGTCTTTCATTCGAACCCCGTTGACGGAACTAGTTCCTCGCGGCGGTTTTATCTTCTGTCTTTCATTCGAACCTCGTTAACGGAACTAGTTCCTCGCGGAGGTTTTTATCTTCTGTCTTTCATTCGAACCCCGTTGATAGAACTAGTTCTCGCGGTGGTTTTATTTTATAATCTTCACTCGAACCCCGCTGGATGGAACAAGTTCCTCGCGGAGGTTTCCTTTCATAATTTTCATTCTGTCATTCATTCCCATTATTTTTATCTTTGCTATAAAAATCCCACAAAGACCAACGTCTAGTGGTGTTGTTGAACGCGTGTATACTTATTGTTATATATTTACTATAAAAACCCCGCAAAGACCAATGTCTTGTGGTGGTTCGCTCTTTCTATATTACTGTTATGTTCTACTGTTAAGTGATATCTTGCTATAACTTTGGTTTGTTTTGTTCATATTATTGTTATGATTTCATGATGAGTGACATTCTGTTATAATTTGGTATTCCTATTTTGATTGCCCCCCATTCCTGAATCCGGTGGAGACAACTCTCGCCGGTATTCTCCAGCGTTCACTACCCAATTGTACCCCCTATTCCCCGTTCTTGTGTCATTACTTTCATCATCGCCGTTGTTCGTTGTCAACACCTTGCATTCCCTCGTTACAACCTAGAGTCCCAGCATATCCTATCCTAGTATTGGTATCTTTAAAGCTACTCCGAAACGACAGGTTACACATGTTGAGGAGGTTGTTAGCTTGCGTGAGAAGATCTTTGGATCTCTATCTCCGCCCCGTACCGGAAGGTTGGTAAGTCTAGATTATCTCATGTTCCACTAGAACACTTCCTTCAGGTGGTGTTTTTCATTACCTTTCTCATACTACCCTGTAATTCATCTACGATCCCCCTTTCTTCTCTCTCCTTGGTACGATCCGCCGTCCACATCTCTTGGCGATCACGGTGGGACGTCTTTTGTTTTCTCTGGTTACCTAAAATATTTTTTGGCACCCACGTGTGCTCCTTCACTCGGCGCCCGCGTGTGCCCCTCCTGATTGCACCCGCGTGCGCTACATTCGTGCTCCCAGTAGCACTCTTGCCATTGGCACCCACATTGTGCCCCCTCCACTTGGCACCACGCGTGTGCCCCTCCTAATTGCGCCCGCGTGCGCTACATTCGTGCTCCCAGTAGCACTTTTGCCATCGGCACCCACCTGTGCCCCTCCACTCGGCATCCGCGTGTGCCCACTCCTGATTGCGCACGCGTGCGCTACATTCGTGCTCTCAGTAGCACTCTTTCCATCGACACCCACGTGTGCCCCTCCACTCGGCACCTGCGTGTGCCCCTCCTGTTTGCGTCCGCGTGCGCTACATTCGTGCTCCCAGTAGCACTCTTACCATCGGCACCCACGAGTGCCCCTCCACTCGGCACCCGCGTGTGCCCCTCTTGATTGCGCCCGCGCGCTACATTCATGCTCCTGGTAGCACTCTTGGCATTCCAGTTTCATCCCTCGTGCACTACCTGCATTACCCCATCGTCCCCTGTGAGATCTTAAGAGATTCGCGTCGTTACGGAAAAGGAGTGTTGTGATGTTTGTTTAATTTCCTTTGTTGTATATATTTGTTGTCTGTTTACATATCTCTTATTAAATTCAGCATTACATTGCATATCATCTCCTGTTTATTTTATTTTTATTTTTCTTTTTTCTAAGGATCACTCTTTTTCGGTGAAGGAAGGACTCTCCGTCGGGAATTCCTCTCGACGGACTAGGATCTCCTCCATCGGGAACTCCGTAAGTCCCCGACATCGAAGGATTCCCTCTTCGTTCACTGGGCTGGTTGTACCACTGAAGTTCCCTGGAGATAGTCAACCCATTCGTTGTGAGTCGAGTGTCCTTAGACGACACGGCGGAAATCAATATTGCAACTAAGGTCTCTCCTGTGGTGTGAACATTAGACTAGAAAAAAGAAAAAAAAAGGAAAACAAAAAAGGCGTTAAACATCAACTTGTTTGTTAATCTTTGATATTGGTTTGAGTGTGTATGTTATTGCGTTCTGGAAAAATCTCGCGTTCCGAAAAAGATCAAGAAATGTCCGGAACGGTCAGAATCCGACCCCGAGTCACCAGGGACACATGTCCATGCTGAGTACGCAGGTTCCTCCCGTGAGCCCTCATATGAGGTGCGAACCACCGTTGGGGAAACATCCCCGCCACAAGATATTTCCTCCCTGCTAGGTGTCCTCGCGAACACACAGCTCAATCCCGAGCAGTTCGAGCCTTTCAGGCCATCCTAAAAGGGAAATCTGTTGCTTCTACTCCCCAAAAACCCAACACCAGTTGCTCTCCCTACTCAAGAGCCTGCACAGGCAATCCCTTCCTCCTTCCCTCTCGCGCAGACAAGTCTGTAACCTCCCTCTTTCCAATTACCTCCCCAGTCTCAAGTTCCACCAATTCCTCATACAACATTTCAGTCAGTTCCATTTACTGACATGCCACAACGTCCCTCTCATCCGGAATTCCCTTCTCAGGCTTCCGCGAGGCCTCAGTGGCCACCACAACCTGCTCCTTACGATGAGGTCACCCAATCTCTCCTTCATAGGCTGAACAAGATGGACGAACAATTCCGAGATTTCAAAAAGATTGTGGATGTCAAATCCGCACCTGAGATCTCTTTACCAATCCTTCCGGTATTTCGTCTCCCTCCTTCTGAAATGCCAACGTACCGACGGTACACCGGCACAAGCAACCCCTTCATTCATTTGAAGGACTTTATGTATGAGTCTTCGTTTTGGCAGAACGATCAAAGATCCCTGGCATATCTCTTCAGGAGATCATTGGATGGTCTCGCCTTAGAATGGTTCTATTCCCTAGAGCCGAGTGAGGTTGAGAACTTAGACATGGTCCAGAGGAAGTTCCTACAGAAATACCGGGATAGGGTTGGTCCGTCCCTTTCTATCACCGACCTGGTGGCCGAGAAAATGAAGTCAGACGAAGATTTCGTCCAATTTGCCGATAGATGGAGATCCTTGGCAGAGAAAGTGAGAGATTCCATTTCGGAATCGGAACAAGTAAAGATGATCGTGTCGAATGCCACTCCGCAATTTAGACACGTCCTGGCAATGAACAAACTCACCACTATGGAGGAACTGTATGAGCAGGCCCGATATATCCAAACACAGCTGAAAGATTCCCCCCTCATGCATATGTTCGAGCCACCAAAGCCAAGGGTTTTTAGGAAGCCAAGCGCTGGTGCCCAAGGTGGGGTGACAGAAGGGGTCATAACGAATGAGCAGGTGAGTGCGGTTGGCAATCCCAACCAGCAAGCCAACCCCATGCCTCCACAAGTCCTACAACTCCCCTTCCATCAGCACCAACAA